>AJFL01000703.1:0-20854 GCA_000467735.1 Rhytidhysteron rufulum CBS 306.38 | reverse complement strand
AAAGAAGATTACCGAAGCTCGCGATAGGATTCAGGCTGTACAAGATGCCAAAGCTCGTGATGCGGCATTAAAGGCTGATGAAAGGATTCAAAAACAACTACAAAAGGAAGAGAGGGCAAGGATTGCTGAAGAACGACGCCAGGAGGCTGCTCGCAAGAGGAAGCAGAAGGCTGCTAATGCTGCTGCCAAAAAGGCTGCCACATAAGCAGCGAAAGAAGCTAAACAACAACTACAAAATATTACCAAAGCCCCCAAAAACAAAGGAAAGGCTAAGAAGATTACCCCTAGCTAGATATTTGATGATAAACCTGATGCTTCTGATGATGCAGGTGCTACTAAAGATGTAGGGCCCTCATCCAGCTCCCGTCGCTCTCTAGGGCAACAGTACCCCCTAGCCTACCTTTTAGGCTTTAAAATTGATCTAGAATAATTCGCAGCTATCACAAGTACAGAACACCAAAATTTTAGATAGAATTAATTAATGTTGGCTTCAAAATTTGACATTGAGTACTATAGAATTTTTGGTGTGGGAGCGTGCACGAGGTGGTGGCGTGCACGAGCCGGTTCGGTACTCTACATGAGTTTCACAACGCTAATGGTAAGGTTCAAAGTAAGCTTTAGGTTTAGCGCCGTATACTCACTCCAATTTCTTAAGCTCATCTTTGAGCACAGCCTGCTGCTCCGCCTCACAGCTAGTAGGAGGGTTGCAAGCCCTAGAGGCAAGCTTTCGGTTTAGCGCCGTTTATCCTCTTCAATTTCTCCAGCTCATCTTTCGAGTGCGCAGCAAAAAGCGCGGCGAGTGATGGTTTCGTTCCTCCGGTGAACTAGTTTAAGTTAAGCGTCAAATGTCTTCAATTTCTTAAGCTTATCTTCCTACACTGCCGCGTTACACGTACACTTATTTCCGGTGAACTGAATTATCCTAGCGTTATAGACTTGACCAAAATTTCTGGTTGTGTTAATTGAGGCGGAGCAGCAAAATTCATCCCATAAATCAATTCCTTTTCCTTGAACCTCATCACATCTGGTATAGATTTTGGCGATTCGAATTGGCCTCGAAATGAAAGTCCACCTTCTTAGTTTGTCTAGCACAGCCAACTAACCTGTTGACTAAATGCCCACTGACAGTAAATTCCAATTCTAATTAGAGGTACTGATGAGGAAATTTCCCTAGATTGCATCACGCAATACAATTGAACGATAAGTTCATATTTAGATTTCATATTACGCTGAAGGTTAAGTATTTATCCTTCCAACACAGCAGTAACAAACAATGAGTTAAGTGTTTCATATTGAGACCAAAATTTCCTTATGCCGTGGCTATGGTAGAGGACGTCGGTACATATTACCACCTACTTTCAATAGGTGTTGAAATTCGTAGCATAAATTCCCCTGTAAGGAGGTAGTAGACTACTGTACAAGCTCTTTGCAGGAACTCCCTTCAATATATCCAAACTTGACGGTCATCATAATAGTGACTTTTGGAGGATTCAATGAGGTGACCTAATCAGAATTCTTCGTATCTCCAGAGTTGAGGACTATGCCTATAGTTTCACTTTCCTCGGCATCCCCTTCCTGCTGCATGCGCTAATCTATTTCTGCAAGAGCTGGATGCTGCCTGAGAAGAACTGATGGAAGAAATTGCGGTCCAATAGCATGAGGAGCATTGGTATTCGTATCTTTCTCTTGGCTTCCTATCCCTGAGTGACCGCTCAACGTATTTCTATTTTGCATTTCTTCCTCTAACAAAGGCCGAATACAGACGCGGCCAAATTCAGATTTAAAGTGTGTTCCTAAGGCATCGGCACGTGCGAATCTTCGTCCGCATCCCCAACTCTGGTTGTCCTGAAGCGCACCACGACATACGAATTTCTTCTCCCCTAAGTGAAGCCCTTCATGACGCTTACGATCGTTTTGTCTAGAAAAGGCTTTCCCGCATATCGAGCAGACAAAAGGCCTTTCGTCTGTATGAGTGCGCAAATGTGAGCGCAGATTATAGGCCCTTGTAAATCTTCTGGGACACAAATTACATATGAAGGTTGCTCTATTTTTCTGACGTCGGAGCGCACTAGCATTTGATTCGAGTTCGTCTTCTGGGAACTCTAGTTCTGCATCGTTCAGTGTACCGTGGTATTCTCTCATGTGTTTCTGGAGTTCTTTGGCCGTCACACAACCTATTACGGCTTGTGGGCAACCCTCTTCCGTGCAGGTGAATGACCTCTCGTGCTTAGATATGTGATACTCTCGTTGTGATTTTGTTACGAAGCCCTTGGAATAATATTGACAATTAATTCTTCGGCACTTGTATAGATTAGAGCCATAAAATTTGACGATCTTGTCTTTTTGCGCCGACGTTGTGTCTTGCGACGAAGCTATATTTTCCAATTCCTTCCGGACTGTTTGAATAGCCTCGGCGAGATATAACACTTCGTCGTCGGAAGGTCCTTTTCCAGTTGGTAGTAACTGATTCTTTGTGGAGACGACAGCCTGACAAATGCTGTCATAAGTCTCACAATGAGCTAGGGCCGAAAGATTGTCTTCCATGGTCTTCGAGACTGTGTGTCTTTTCTTTGGAGAAGCCCATTGAGCCTCTAGGAATGGTTCTAGAGCTTCGACTAGGTCTTCTAGACTACGCGAAGGAAGTGTGGACTCATCACGTACACCAGCAATCAGATGAAGAGCCCAGAAGCATGACGCGTAGTCTGAAAAGGCATAGTCTCCACGATATAAGAAGGTTTGTATATCAGATTTCGATATTTGCCGTGCAAATTGTTCAAAGCCGAGGTATACCAGGCAAAGATGTGCTAGTTCGAGTTCTACCTCTTGTACGTGAATGTAACCTTTATCGATGAGGTATCTATGGGCTTTAGTAACTAAGTTGATAATTCATAAGAGGCACGTACCTTCTTGTTGTTGAATGCACAAGAACCACTGAATCGTCTGAAGTACGCTCGACCAGTGATGCCAACAGATCCTTACAGTCATCTTCAAGCTGTAAGTCGAGATTAATAGCACCTTCTTCAAGATCAATGGATACGGCGCCTTGAATTTCATTCCACTTTAGAGTACGTTTGGAACATGCCAACCAACCAAGCAGCCGCTTAGCAGTGCTGCTACGGGACTGTGGTTGAACGGTTGGGCCGATGATGCGATCAATAATCCGCGCATAGCTAGTCTATGTTAGACGGAATCTGAGAGCAATAGATTTCACTTACGCCTGCTCTAATCCATCAGGTAATCTATCAGGACGAATCTCTTCCAGAAATTTCTTCTTGTCTGGTTGCTCATAAAGATTCCATGTGACTAGTCTCGCGTATAGGAACATGCCTGTAAGTTATAAGTATACAATGCTAATTATGTGCATTCTATCAATCTAAGGTACCTTGGGCTCTTGCTGTGATGATCATGGATATATTTGGGTCCTTCGGGTCGAGCAATTTAAACTTTTGGATAATACGTTGTTGCCACATTTCACAAAACGCTTCAATATCGTGACGCGTATCGTTCGGTATTAATTTGATAGGTGACCATTCGGAGAGGTCTTTTCGAGCATAACCGTCGTCTTGACTGATGAAGAGGCATCTAAGTGCTCCAAAATCGTTGGTAGGAATGTTGCGGACTTGCTCTTTGAACCATGTACAAATTTCCTTGCGATCATCACGGTCATACTCATCCAATCCATCAAGGACTATGTAGACCTTTTGTGTTTTATCACAAGTCTTCAATGCAGTTTTTAGCAAATCTTTTGCTGTATTGCTGCTTGAAAGCTCCACCTCACCACTAGTTGCGGCACAATCATACAGGTATTGCAAGAGCATATCGTTCTGAATCAAAAGTTGAGAAAGCATCACTTTTGCGATACTAACAAAGGCATTTCGGTTTTCATCGGTTTGGCGACAGTAAAAGAAGCATGTTCTTGCTTGGGGGAGACTGCGGCACTCCTGAATGATAACTGAAGCAAGCACCGTTTTCCCTAGAGATTTAGTACTCCAATGATGAAATGCGAATATGACATACCTGCTCCAGGAATACCATTGAGCCAGAGCAAGGGCTCAGCGCAATAATCAAAGCTGAACCATTTAGTGAATCGAGGGTCATTGATAAGCCACTGACCACTGAGACCGTGTCGATTTTTTGCAGCATCTTCGTGTCTAATTTGCATGTTTTGGGGGGAAAGCCATTGTTGCACGCTCAATCGCCTCCGATATAGCTCGGCAGCCCTTTGCTCTTCGAATTGTAGCTGGGATAGTATGCGCTGATCTTGCAGCAATTCGAACTGGACGATCGTTGCTTGGTTTTCAATGAGAGCTTTATGCCGGTGTAGATTCCTGCTGAGATGAGTTACAGTATTTTTGAAGGAACGATGTGTCGCATGGAAGAGTTCTTTCCATGCTGGCTATTGATCAGCTAAAGTGAACTTTCTGTGTTGATGGACTCAACTCACTGCCTTTCCGGAAGTACCTGAGGGCTTCTTTATGGAATTCCAAGATATCCTCGTATATATATGACAGTGCACGTTGCATGTGAGGATTACTCTCGAACAATGTCTGATATTGAGAAAATTGCGGGATGTTTTCACTAATTTCGACATAAGCGTCGAGTAAGGCATTGAAGGCGTCGTTGTAATTTTTCGCTACCATGAGTAGAAATTTCATAGGACCCTAGTCAGATTAGGCAGAAAAATTCTCTATGGATATCCAATTTCACGTACCCACACAAACGCTATGATATCAGACACATTCAAAAATACTTCAATGATTTTCCCATACTGTTCCATGGCATCTAGGAAAGGCCCGAGACGCTTCAAGTAGAGCAAATTCTTGCTCTTGCGCTGATCATTTTGAATAATCGCTATTTGATGCTTGAGGTCATCAAGAGAGGTCAGTTGAAATGCTCTCAGCTCTTCTTGGGTGAGCCCAGCTGTTGCCTTGAACGTATCCAAGGAGTTTTGGAATGTCGAAATTGATGAAACATTCGCCATGGCGAGAAAAACATATTTAGAAATATTTATCTCTCATATTGATGAGATGGCATAGGATTCAT
This sequence comes from Rhytidhysteron rufulum CBS 306.38, assembly GCA_000467735.1. Classification (NCBI taxonomy): domain Eukaryota; kingdom Fungi; phylum Ascomycota; class Dothideomycetes; order Hysteriales; family Hysteriaceae; genus Rhytidhysteron; species Rhytidhysteron rufulum. Next base: position 15,811 of record AJFL01000703.1, on the reverse strand, counting down.
CCTATATATGCCTTCGGGAGCGGGGGTGGCTGATATCTAGCTACAAGGCAGCACTGGGTTGGTGGAGGTATCGCTTAGGGAATAAGGCAACCTCGGGTCCTTCACCGGTCGCAACCCTCACAGCCTCAACCCACCTAGGCGATCTCAGCTGAACTGCCTTGAAAGATGCAGTTCCTCATTCTCGGGGCTATGCTTGTTATTACCACTGCAAAGGTCACCTCGGCAAAGGTCACCTCGAGATTAACCAAACCTCATTCTCTTTTGCCGCCAGCTACGAAGGGGCTTATATTTTCCAAGGCATGCCTTTCAAGCCTCAGAAGGGGTCGTAACATGTTCAATACCTTAAACAAAGCTCGATATAACAAGACTTTGAGGTTTGCATTCATCTTAGGTACTAAAGATCATGGAACCTGGAGCATTCACCCTATACCCAAGCATCGGCCAAAAAAGATCAAGAACTCCTTCCAGCAACTTCGCGGAAGATTCGCCTAAGCGGGTGCACTTATCTGATAATGCGATTTATGGAGGAGATTTGGTTTCCATGGGCTTTATGAATGGGTTCTCTCCCTACGATAACGGCCAATTTGGCGTGTTCGCTCCAGAACCAAGTATCATTTATAATCCCGACATCGTAGACGGCACATATGGCATTACATTCAATGACGATATCAACAATAGTTGGGCTGATGGCTTGGATGCGAGTCCAGTAGCCTTCCACGACAACACGGCTCCTTTGATGGAGGAAGTCTGCTTCGGCGTGGTACGTGCATCGTACGAATTATATCAAATACCTAATTGAACCCACACAGATACCCAACATTCAAGTGCGTCTAAGCAAGGACACTTCGACCTTGCCTTCACATCCTATGGACTCGCAGATCGATTCAAGTTTTGCACATCTTGTCTTATCATTTGCTAAGGACCACTGTGACGTTTTGTCATCTTCTGGGCACGTAGTAGCGGTCTTGAATATGTTATCATTTCGATCATTTGCCCGCATCCAAGAGGAGATTACAATACGACTTGAGGGATCAGTCCGGCCCCCTTTCTCGTCGCAGTCCATTGAGTCTCAGAACGACAAATCTTCCCGATACCGTTCAATAGATGTCCTCGTATTTGGCTATCGCTCTCAGGCGGATGCGGCAGCGGCAAAGCTCGCAGCGAATGGTTTTTTCTTGCAAGATCCAGACCCTCTACCAATAGGCTATTCCTATGAGAACCCCCAGTATCTTGATCTCCCAGACGTCAACCCCGTAGATGTACCGGAATACGGTACTTCGGCTACTAGGAGTGACATTTCTAGAGACGAATTGGCCCTGGTTCAGGATGAAGATTTTGCGCTTGACTTCGATCGGCTTCTTGATATCTTCTCGTGTCACGATGGTCTGGTCCAAGCATCAGTTGTCACACAGATATCAACGACTCTTCTTAGGTATGTGGCCTCTGGGCTCATCAGTGCATATATTGATCTGCTATAAGTCATCAGAAAGAGGGTCTAGACTTCATTTTACAACGAGAACTCAATTCTATAACCGATTCTCGGAAATTATGGGCGGAACAGCAAAACGAAGGTGGCCCACCCGTGTATGCCATTTGCCGTCGTAATCTCTCTCCGACGTAAAGTAGCTAATGTTATTTCCGGACAGGTTTCAACATATAATTACTGGATCAAGGAGTCCAGATGCAAAAGAGTGTATAGGTGGGATTGTTGCCGATGAAATGGGGCTCGGTAAATCTTTGACTATGCTAGCTGCCATCACAGGATCACTTGAACGAGCTCTCACGTACGCGCAGACTATTACCAATATAGGGCCATCAGGTCATGGGATTATTGCAGCAAAGTCTACATTGGTGGTGGTTCCATCCGCATGTTAGTTCGCAGAGACCGTCTCTAGCAATTGACTAAAATGAATTTAGTGTTAATCGATAGTTGGATTGAGGAACTTAAAAGGTCAAATTCATGCATCAACAATCTCTTTTGAGCAATACCACTAATAAGGTTTAGACATATTTCACCGGGTGCACTCACCTATTACAAATATCACGGCTTAGCTCGAAAAATTCCATACCCACTCTTACTACAGCATGACATCGTTTTCACTACATATGGAACAATCGCAGCAGAGTTCTCACGAAATCGTAGCCTTCTTCACTTGTTCCACTGGTATCGTGTCGTACTAGATGAAGGTATGTTTATTAGAAGAGCAGTTTTGGATGTCCTAGTGGCTAATCCCCGCTCTAATCACATAGCTCATGTCATCCGCAATGCCTCAACTAAACAGTTTCGAGCCGTTCATGCCCTCCAATCCTTTATACGATGGGGTCTCACAGGAACCCCCATTCAGAACACTCTTGATGACCTGGGATCGTTAACAAGGTTCTTGAAAGTTCCAATCCTGGAAGATGCTTCACAGTTTAAGCGCCATGTCACGGCTCCGATCGAACACAAGGGAGAAAATTCCACTAAGGACTATCGAAATCTACGGACTCTTTTAAGTTCAATCTGCCTGCGTCGGACCAAAGCGGTACTTCCAATGGCTCAGTTCACGAAGTTCACTCACTCATTAGATTTTACCCAGAATGAGCGAGAGGAATATGCGAACATTGAACGTACTTGCAAGGAGGCACTTGATCTAGCGGTTAACGGGCATAAGGTCAAGGAAGCGCATCAAAATGTCCTCGAGATCTTACTTCGCCTAAGACTATTCTGTAACAACGGTAGCGTTTACGATGGACCCGATGCCCATTCACCTGGAGGCTCCGTGGATCCCGAAGAAGCAGTGAGTCTACTGCAGCAAACTGGCCAGGCTGTTTGCTATTACTGTCTCTGCGATATTACGTCTATAGCGGGGTCCTATAACGATGACCCTGCTCTCTTGACCGCCTGCCGCCATATAATCTGCAGCGAGTGTATCTCCTTTTGGAGAACTGATTATGAAAAAGGCGCACAATGCCCTATTTGTGCATTGGCGCATGGTATGGGCTCTATTGCGACGAGGAACCGAAGAGATTCTACCTCTCCCACACAGTATCAATATCCATCCAAGATATTGACTCTTTGTCAGGATATCCGGACACACAGGGAGGATGGAAAATGGTTGGTTCAATCTTCACTTCACTTCAATTCTTTATGAACATTCCTGCTAATGTCATGCAAGTGTCGTCTTTTCCTTCTGGAAGAAGTCACTAGATATTGTAGGCACCTTGCTCAACTCTTACGAGATACCTTTCGTTCGGGTCGATGGCTCCATCCCTTCTATCGAGCGTAAGGCTATTCTGAGTCAATTTCAAGAACGGAATGATATCCCAGTCCTTTTAATGACTCTAGGAACCGGTGCCGTTGGGTAAAGCTTCCTCGAAAGTTGTTCCCCTTTGAGTACAAGCTCACTTCACCTAGGTTAAATAATCTTTCCGTTGCTAATCGCGTTCATATCCTCGAACCTCAATGGAATCCATCAGTGGAAAGCCAAGCCATCGGACGCGTTGTAAGACTAGGTCAACAACGCCCTGTCACCGTGGTGCACTATATCATGAACAAAACTGTTGAGAAGGTACTTTGTACGGAAATTATTAGATATTTGCATACTAAAAGGTTTGCAGAATGTGCAGAACAAACAGTTCCGGAAGCTCAAGCTCGCCTATGGAGGATTCGCTCAAGGCAAAGGTGAAGATGCGAAACGTAAATTTCAAATGCTCCGGGTATGTTTATAATGTTTCAATATAGAGCTAAATGCGATAGTTGACCGCTAACTTGAATAGGAGCTTATACTATCGGAATGAGTGAGCCATATAGACGATGATATCCTTTCGTCCTTGTACGTACAAAGTATCGGAAATAAGTCTCGTTTAATAAGCCATCCATCGATATAGATAATTCTGTCTAAGCCTTTTTGTCACAATGAGATATATAAAATGTATGAACTGTTTAAATGGTGAGGCTGTTGTCCGTTTCTATTATTAGATATGTGCACGTGATCCATGGATGCTTATATCAATCGTAGGCCTAAAGGGGTATAGGCGCGAATCCTCCTTTCTCGACACTCACGACCTTACCACGTACTTACATATTCCAACCACCAGCAATGGCTCGTATAAATACATTTTCAATATCAAAACAGCTTTTAACACCTTCATTATGCCCTCAATGGCATCTTCTACGGTTCTCATCCGGACACGTAAATCCGCTCCTAAAGCGAAGACAGGCTGCAGAACATGCAAGTACGTTCACCAAATATCACGGGGCACGATACGTATCTAATCCCTAATCCCAAGAGTCCGAAGAGTCAAATGTGGAGAAGAAAAGCCGTCATGCCTAAGGTACCATAATCCATATATACATCCAACAACCATCCCCTAATCCCCCCAGATGCACCAAAACCGGCCGCAAATGCGACGGCTACGATCCCAGTCCCAACGAAATCTATTCCTCAGCAATCGCCAAGAACCAAGTATCTATTCCCCGCCATAGCATCCCCACCCTCCGACTCATAGGCGATTCAATCCAATATCTGGAATTCTATTATCGCTGCGCCGGGCCAACCATCTCTAGTCGATTCGACCGAGAATTCTGGTCTCGGATATCCGTTCAAATGGCCCATTCGGAACCTTGTATTCGACACGCTTTAATCGCTATTGGATATCTCAACAAGACCGAATCTGGGAGCCTGAAAGATGCGCGCTCGAGTCTTGTAGCTGCTGAACAGCAGAAACCTTTACTATTCCATTATAATAAGGCGATTAATTCTCTGGTTCAGAGGATCTCTGAACCTTCTTATTCTCATGAGATTGGACTTGTTTCTTGTATCCTGTTCATATGCATAGAGTTTCAACGTGGGAATTATAATATGGCTTTTGCGCATTATAACAGCGGTTTGAAGATTTTATCTGCGTTTAAGAAGAGTCAGAAAGCATCTTCAACTAGAAGCGCGGGCGCTAGGATGATTGAAGAGTTATTGATGCCTATGTTTGTTCGGTTGATGTCAACGGCCATTTCTTACGGTGTGCATTCAGAGGAGATCTTGAATACTACCTACTCCGCGGTAGAAATTCAAGAACGGTCATTCACTTCGGTGGCGGAGGCGGAATCGTCCTTAAACATCATTCGAACCATCAGTTTCATTCTCATACGCGATATATCGATGAAGTTCATTGAAGCGGCGTTCACTTATCAAGAAGCCATAATCACTGAGAAAGACATTCAATACCAAAAAGGTGTTTTAGAAGCCCACCACGCTTGGTTCCGCGCCGTCAAGGAGCTTGAAGATAATACAACGTTTTCAAAGGAAGATTCGGTTACGATAAATGTTCTTAAAGCACATTATCATTGCACCTATGTATTGGCTGCATGTGCTTTGCACTCGGATCAATCGGTATACGACCAATATCTCGAAAATTTCCAAACTGCACTCTATCATTGCAGAATCGATATTGATTCTATGGAACGCCCTTCCCCTGCCGCGAACTTTACTTTCGATATCAGTAATATCCCACTCCTCTGGTTCGTCGCTTCTCGCTGTCGTTGCCCCATTACGCGCCGTGAAGCTATTTCTCTCCTCGAGCGCAACCCCCCTCGGGAAGGTCTCTGGGATGCACAGCAACAACTCGTGGTCTCAAAGCGCATCATCGAGCTCGAGGAAAGCGAAGTTGATCCTATCACGGGATGGCCAGTTGAGCGGACGAGGATTTGGAGTACGATTATTAATGGTGAGATGGATGAGAACGGGAGGTTTCCGGTTTATTTTGCGATTGGGCGTTGGGGTGAGGGGAGAGGAGTACCACCATTACCACCAGGGATGAAACTAAGTGGAACTCCGGAGGGGAGGATGTGGGAAGAGTGGTTAGTATTGTGATACCACCAACCAACAAGGTAAATCGATACCATGAAGAGATATATTTTGAGAGAAAGAATCAGGTTTGAATAACCTATTACTGTCTACAAACCAGGTGAAGTCTAACACCTAATAATATAATGGAAATTATAGATAGAGTGTTGACTCCAACATCAATCACTGCCTTCTACTCTACTTCCACTACAGAGGATTCCAACCTTGCTCTACCGGACTTTTAGCCACCCACATTTTACTATTCGCATCGAGCGGTTAAGTGTATTCTCCAGCCTCATTACCAATCAGAGCAGCCATTTTTGATTTATCACAAACTAACTTTCTCTGCTACGCTACCAATCAATATCCAACTAACTTCACACAAGTCCTCGAATACAAATTTTAGCGGAAAAGGCTATTTCAAGCCCACAACCAGAACGCAGTATCAGGGGAAAATAAACCGAGGAGCGGGGGTTCAGTTGTTGAAAGTAAGCTTCTCCTAGGTATAATATATTAACTCGCTCCTTTCTCCCCCTGCATGCAATCTACCGTTTCTGCATTAATCTAATATCTATTCGTCTAGCTCATAGCTTTAATATGCGTCCCGTCATTATTTCCCATTTAAAAAAAATGCTTATATTAACAAGACGCTTTCACTACATCTAATAATAATCCCACGATACGAAAATCTTCGTTTATTCACTGATGCTTCATTCTATATAATATTCATGTCAGCAGGTGTATACTAACCACTCATCAAAATCACACAACCCTTCCAAACATGTCCCAAATCCTCACCATCCTCTTCTCTCTGCTCACCCTAACCACGACCTCGCCCCTCGCCACCAGGCAACAATCCCCAATCCACTGTCCCCTAATCTTCGACGGCCGAGTCCACCTCAACGCCTCCTTAACCGACTTCGACAACCCCACCCAAAGCCCCTTCAACACAGCCTACGTAAAAGGCGAAAACCTCACTTGGAGTTCCATCCTCGATTTCGCGCCCTCCTACCCCCCATCTCGTTTCGACCCCCCCTCAACCCACAAACCCCTAACCATCACGATCTCCGACGCCAGCTTATTCCGCACTTCTGAAGGGCTCCAACTCGGGTTCCGACGCGCTGGATTGCAGTTTAAGGATGATGCGAACGCAGCTGGAGCGGATAGTGCGGATAATGGAATCGTTACGTTTCATTGGAGCGTTCAGCAGGATCTAACCAAAATGCTGAATTTTACGCATGAGTATATGAATGTGTGGCATGAGCGAGCGGATTATTCTGGGAACCAATGGACGTTTTCGACGGGGTTGATTTTGGAAGTTGATGGAGGGGATGGAGTGGATACGAAGGAGAAGAGGGAGAGTTTTAAGGTGTTGGATTCGGATAATAAGATCGTTTTTGATACGGGGGTTTTGTGGAGGGGGTGGCAGAATTTTGCTGTCCAAGTGGATTATGGTAATTCGTAAGTGTTAATGTTATTAATGGAGCTTTTAGCGTTTTGGAAGGAAGATGGTTGGCTGACGAGCTTTGAAGTACTATACAAGTCTTCTATTCTGTAGGTGATGAGGAGCTGAAAGCTGTTACGGATAAGTTGCCGAATGATAATTCGGGTGGTGGGCAGATGCAGATTGGGATTGCGAAGAAGCCTACGGAGACTGAGACAGTGGTTTGGGATGGGTATCAGGAGCCGCTGAAGAGGAAGGAGGGACAGAGTTATGGGGGGATTTTTGTGGAGGATAGTTCTGGTGGTTGTGTTAGTCTTTGATCCTTTAATTGCCTTTATAGTCTTGGTTTCCTTACATATTGCACGGATGTAACTATTAGCAGTCAATTGCCACTTTGGGCCGTGTCAAAAGGATTCCAGATTCGTATCTAAGTGATGGCTGAGGTATTATTTATAAACATATCCACAGCATAATGGCAAGGGAAAGGAAAGGTCAAAGGACGTAATAATATAATGCGTTGAGATCAATTCCATAACAATGGATACTTGGGGGTATTATATAGCCGAAAATAAAACATCAAACTCCCTTCATCCTCATAATCCAGCCGTCCATCCATTCATTCACTCATGAAACGCCGTTCATCCATCACTTGGTAGAATAAGCTACGGCAATATTTCAGCCAAGTCTTCTACCAGGGCCTCTTCCATCCCAAGATCCTCCCAGACCGTAGCTGCGACCCGAAGCTGAGGCCTCAGGACGAGCATCTCGGTTCTGACCCGGAATGGCAACACCGTATCCTCTTTGTACAGGAGCAGTGGAAGGTCCACCAAACCACCTCCTGACAAAATTGGGTGTAACAATGTAGTTCCTACCACCACCAAATGCAGGCCAGATTCTTGTGAGGAAATCATAAGCGTGGGCGGCGATGAGACCCATGAGTTGGGTCAAGGCTGCATCGGGACCCTCAAGAATGAACGTGAGGAGAAGCGTGCTGTATGGTAGGTATTTGGCGTCGAATGTGATGATGAAGAAAGACACTTGACGGGTTGGATTGTCCTGGGCGTAGGTATACGCGAAGGCAAGGAGAAGGGGTTGAAGGAACAAGTAGGAATTCAGGAACATTCCTGCCGTGGCCTATTCTTTTCATTAGTATCATTCTCAACCTTGATCTTGCTTGTCGAGGGGTGAAAATTTGTCAAAAACCAAAGAAAAGAATTTTCAAGAGGTATGTAGGGAGTCAACACCGTCACAACGGAATACGGGGTCCATTGAACTTTCTCAAATGACATTCCCACCATGCTCACACCGCACGTAGACCCTTTTTGTTTATGCGAATGACGGGCCCACGCGAAGTGCAAGGGTAATCTCCCTCGATTCCAGGAACCGCTTCAGCTAGATGAAACTGGGCGGGCAGATATTCGAGGTGTATCACGATAGCAAGTTACAATAAAATGAAGAACGAAAGGAGATTGGGCATGCATTGTGTGGATGAAGCCAACTTACAATTATGACGGCACCAACAAAGATGACATAGGTGAAGAAATCCCCTGGACGACTGAACCGAGGGGACTCGGTCTCAAGCGAGCTTCCATAATGGTAGACTGGGTGAAGATTAGTGATTGCGCAAAGAATCGGAGGGATAGTTGCCTGCTTACTGAAGTATGGGTCCAGGATAATAGAAATCTTCGGTTTTGTCAAGAAGAAGGGTGTGACAAAGCGCCAGATCTCAGGGTAGGGGTTCAGTCGCCAGATGAGAGGTTGATAGAAGATCAGCCTCTGCAGGCTGATGATGCCTCCATATCCCAGAACCGAGACGGAAAGAGCAAGCGCTGCAATGGTTCTGCAAATCAGCATCAGTCCATCTGGAACTATTGCGCGACAGGCAGTGCGAAGGGGATATAGATGCTTACCTCGAAACGGGTGGGAGTGTCCAGAAGACGTCCATGATGAAGGGTGTCAAGGACGTTGGAGAGAGAAGTGGTGGTGTTGGAGTGTTCTGGCGGGACTGCGAGTGCAGCCTGGAGCTCAAGAGAGGTGGTCTTTTTCGCAGTTAAAAAAGAGGCGCAGCCCGGGAGACGGCGCCATGTTGTTCCGCGTGCTAGCGTCTGATTGGTCAATCTATCAACACTATGGCATTCCTTTCATCAGACAGCATTGGATTCGAAAATGGCATCCACTTGCCAATGTATAAAGAAAAACGTGGTCTATTCTACAAATTGATTCATCAATACCGCCCCTCAACACCCCTTACTCTTACACCACCTCTGCTTCCCCACACTTTAAACTTAAACCCTCGTCTATGATATCCCAAGAAAGATCTAAAACCTGCTCACGAAGACTTGGGCATTCCGTCAATTTCTCTGGCTTTCACATGGCTTTCCGCACCTACCCCTGGCGTCCCTCTCTCTTCGAAATCCTCCTCGTATCGCCGCCACACTTCAACGTCTCTTGCGATTCGTTTGTGGTGTCTGACAAGCTGCTCGTATGTTCGCATCCGTCTGTCCGCTTCGATCATTCCTCCTGCAATCATGCTGGACATTTGGATGTAGCTAGCCGGGTTAGTGTCGTGGACAGGAAGTGTTCTAAAGATAGCAATGGGATTGGATAATGGGGGCAATGACTTGCAGTACGCAAGGTTCAATTGTCTCATATGTCGTGTAACTTTGGAAGCAGTGGACGAGGAGAAGATGCAATGGATGTGATAAAACGTACCATTTAAATTGTATCGTGAAGCTTCGATAAAGAGGACTGAATGTATACGCCGCAGCCCCAGCGACCGCCGCAAAGGCACCCCACTAGATGTTTAAAATAATCAGCAAAACGGGCCTCAGTTCTGGACTGTGAAACACCAGATAAGAGATTCATGGGTGGTGACGATGTCTTGGCGGACCAAACGGGGAAACATGACGAGTGACATCCCAAAACGAAATAAAGTATCGGATGAAAGAATGAATAGAAGCAAATATGCATAGCATTCGGATTGATCCCGAAAGTGTGAAAGGAAACAAACAAGACCGAGACAACTGGACTGGGAATCAACGATGAAGATGCTCAGAGACCCCTCACCTTGGCTGCACCCGTTACTGCGCCCCTCGCTGCCTCCCAGGCTGCCTCATTAGTCTCATCATCCTTTGTCAGACTACCGTGGTGACGCATTTCGAAGACAACGGTGCATTGAAATCACACCGTGAAAAATGTCGAGGGTTGGTGATGGGAAGGTTAGTATCCTAGAGCAAGAGCGGCAGCCGAGAAGGACCCAACTGCGGCATCTCTTCGGCAGCAGATATATATGGCCGGAGACGTACTGGGATCTTGACGCATGACGTTACTATCTGCATTCTTCCCTTTTCTTTTTCTCCGGTACCCGCCTATATCGGTAGATAGGATCATGCCAGTAGGGATTCAAAGGTAATAAATATCCGTTACAATTAGTGCTTTGAAGCTTATTTCCTTAGTCTAATAGCTACAACGAGGAATCGCAAGCACACCGAGCCCTCGCCGGAGAACCCCCCATCTTACACTCCATTTACAAATACAAGAAATATTAAGGTGCCCAAGATGCCCACCAGCAGCTTGATCAAATCATTGCTGTGAATAGAAAGGAAAAGAAATGAAAATAACAGGAAAACGCCGCCAGATATTACTCCAATGCAATGCCGCTATCCTAGACCTATGTGCGCTTATGTGACCAAAGTCGACGCTCTTTGAAATCCAAAATGCATCCCAGAACACCATCTATACAATTCCAACCCATGATCCTTATCCATTATTTCCCTTTTCATCGCTATGACATCCAACTCACAAAACAGGTAAAGAAGTTTTCGCTTCGATCGACTATGTCCGCCCATGTATAATGTTTTGTCGTCCTTTACGAAACTGGAGGTGAAGTGCTAAAAGCAAGTTGGTTCTGGATAAAGGACATTTCGATTTCCTTCTCCAGTGACGTCCTGTCATCTCTTTCATCTCCGTAATCCTCGTGATAAGAATGGCCGAGCTGAAGCTGTTTTTCCATGGTCGGCGTGGTCTCAAGCGTGACTTTTTCAATCACTTTGCTTATACTTGATGCCGTATCAGGCCGTTCAAATTCTTCGTCATCTACTTCCATATTTGTAGGGATACCATTGGCAATATCATAATTTCTTTGCAGATATTGCTGTAGTCGGTACATCTGCCGTCCCCAACTTTCATCTACAAGGCCAAGTGCGGCCTTGATGTCTTGGTCCGAAAGAAGCATAGGTGGGGGTTTGTCCTTGTTAAAGGATTTTCCAGCCACCTTACTTGCGAAACGTCCACGCATGGAAGAAGACTTTGGATGGCTGTTTGTCGAGCCATCGTCTCTCATCGATTTGACTTGGTCTTCTGTCTGTTTCAACGCCATTTGTCGACTTTCCTGCATTGGCGGAAGATACAGCAAGGATGTATTTCGGTGTAGAGCATTAATCAGATCAGTAAAACCGGAGAGCGGTATACCGTTGTTTTCACAATGTAGCTCCTGTAACGTCGAGTTTACTTTTAAAACGTCTGCCAAGGTACTCGCTCCCTGTAAGCCTAACTTCTGATCTGTGGATTGTTAGAATTTGAATGTAGTAGTCGGAAATAGAGATGACTTACATTGTATGTGCAGGGCCCTTAAAGTGGTGTTGTGTTGCAAGCCCCTCAAAGCTTTGTTGACTCCGACGCCAAGCTTGGTGGTTTCTAGGCGTGAATCTTCACCCGATATATCTAAGAATTCTAGAGTAGTGTTTTCAGCAAACATCCTTTCTAGAGCCTGGCAGGTTTCCTCTGATGCTTCGCACGGGAGTGACGCTCGGGAAATATCTAACGCCTGGATGGTGTTGTTTTTGGCCAAGGCCAGAATCAAGGATCGAAAGTCAGATTCCAGTTCGAACTCGATAAGCCTAATGGTGAGACTGGCAGGTGCTAGTCCACTTGCTATAGCCTTGGTGAAATGGTCGAGATGCTGTTCGAGGTTGTTCTCACTGACATCCAAATGGAGCTCGCGTGCCTTTCCTGGATGCTCGGTCATGGAGTGAAGTAGGTATGCGACGTCTTTGCCATCCAGATAACAGTGGTCTAAACGAAGTTCGCGGAGGCCTTTCGATTGTTTGAAATTTACTAGGTAGCTAGCAATGGAATCCACCATGGCTGTATTGAGTGTCACCCCACTGAGAATAAGTTCTTGTAGCCTCCACGCCTGAAATGTCTCCACTGATATTAATGGCTCAGAGCCAGAAGTACGAGTGACGTTAGCTAGATTTAGTTTAGTAAGATATGCAAAAACACCGATTTGAGAATCAAACATCGACGGGGAAAGACGAAAAGGGTTGGACGAAATATCAAGCGCCTCGAGCGTACTCTCTTGGGGCCGAAGAGAGTCTAACAGTAGCGAAAGGGTTCGATCATTCAGGCCGCAGCCACTCATCTCAAGAGCGCGGAAATGGCATGCTCGTTCTACGGCCGCTGCAACCAGGTAATCTAGATCTGTCTCCCCTAGCTGGATGTTATTGAGAGCAATCCAATCCACGTTTGTGGTTTGGTGTTTGCACAGTGGAAAGAGGGCCTCAACAATGCCACAGCCACTATCCCGTGCCTTGCTGCGGGCTTGCACAGAATCACGGGGTTTCCTAGTTATCGTGGAAGAGAAGTCCAGCCTTCTCAGTTTTCGACTGGTCACAGCCAACGCGCGGATTTCTTGTACCAATAAACACGATCTTCCCAGCTCTTCTACGTCCATACGGACCGATGTCCCTCGTTTCGTTTTTGTACACACATGTTCCGCGCCATATTCATCAAAAAGGCCGTTCAAGACATCTAAACGGACATCTTTAAAGGATATCCCACCAAAGCCCTCGTTGTAGCGAAGTGATCTCATGACTGCAAGAAGCTCTAAAGCGGTGTAATCCCTTCTTCGAGGATCCACCGGCCGTAGAAGCTCAAATCTCGGAGAATCTTCCAAGGGATACGTAACTTGGTATCTAATGAAGTCAGTGACCAGTTCAGTGGTTTGCGAGAGCCCATTCTCGTAGTGTATTTGCGCGCAGACTCATACCTTATGTTTTCTGGATTTACATCATACGCAATGCAATAACCAATCAGCGTACGGTCCAGAGAGTCATGATCCATGGGGTGAGGACTGGAATTCCTAAATATATCACGTTTGACATCGTCGGGGACGACGAATTGATATGGACGGGATTCCCATTCGGGCCTCAGATTCTCTTCGACATAACGCAAACGTACAGCGATGTCGTGCGAGGCCAAGGACGCGAGATGAAGGGTCTTTGGCTTGTTCAGCGGCGTCCTACGAACTGCTAGTCAGCACTGAAGTATTACACAATGTACACGCACTTACCGAAATGTGAGTTCGAAAGTGTCATCGTATTCACTGGCTTTAAGTTCAGTAATATTTAAGATCCCATAAGAACTTTGAGTGTTGTGGGAGTGGAGTGACGGGCTTGATGTTCGCTGAGAAGGTGATTTGAACAATGGAATCAAATGTACTTTGTGGACACCAATGGCCAGAAAGCAAACGGTTGACACGACCTTGGCGAGGTCATCCGACGAGGATCTCAATCCCGCCTTACCAGGAGGGCGTTGCACAACTTTGTAAATGGCATAGTTCGGAGGTACATAATCACGCTCTGCCTCGACAACTCGTGCAGCCAGGTGCGAGTTTTGCACAGATAGTGGGTTTGCATCAGCGAGGCGGACGCGATTCGCAGCTTGTCGAATACTTGAAAGCCACAGGTTCATTTCGTCGGGATCTCCGAACTGAAGCGTCATAGACGAAGCATTGTTTGTCTCATCGTCGAGGTATGCAACTTCGATAGCAAAGTACGGCCGCCCGTCGTCGAGTTTATACACGGCTACAATTTGGCGCAACGGAGTGCCAAGGTCACGGTCGCCCGAGTGCTCTGAAGCAGCGGATGGGAATTCGTGCGAGGATCCGGCCGATGGACTCGAGCTGTGCCGTACGTTCGATATACGCGCAACGGGCGAGGGAATGCTATCTAGTGTCAGCGGTAACGAGAATCGTCTTACGGCTTTTGCATACGCATTGAAGCTTTCGGCCGCCTTTTGGTGGCTCTTGAAACGAATCAAATGATGCTCCGTGAGAACCAGGTACTCTTTCTTTTTCCGAAACATGGAACTACTCGTTTGCACCTCACCATGGTGTAAGACAAGGCGAGTGAGCAGACTGTCGTCGACGGGACTCCACCAATTGATCGAGGGCGACTTGGCGGAGATGGCACTAAGCGGCTCTTCGTAGTCGTCGGTGGAGCGCAGCGATCGCAGCGAGCCAAACACCGAAGAGGCGCGCTTCTCACTGGAACGATGTGATACGTATGGGCGCGCGGGCGAGGCGGGACTTCCGCTGGTGGGTCGGTCGTTCAGAGGCGCGTCATCGCTCAGGTGTGTCGTGGTCGCCAGGTTGAGATTAGTCAACAGGGAATTGGCACGTTTCTTGCGCAGGAGGTTGGAGGGCTGCTGGTCGTCCTTGGACTCGTGGTGGGCGGGAGAGTGGGCGGAAGAAAGGGCGCCGAGGGGGGTTCGAGCAAAGAAACTCCGCCGCTTGGAGCCATCTTTGGACTCTTTGGCCGCCCTGGACATGCTGAGCGACCACGCGCAAGGTCAGCGAGGGAGGGCAAGCATGCGGTCGGAACCAAGGGCGGCGGGCGAGCGAGGCGACGAGGGCGGAGGGAGGACGAGGGCGAGGAATGTAAGAAAGAGGTTGGCAGTGTGAATGTCAAAGTCAATGTCCAAGGAATGACACCGGGGTAGGGAAGCAAGCGGCGGGACGTGCAGCAAGCAGCAGCGGTCGGTGGTGGTCGTGGAGACTGGCCAATCAAGGCGGTGCTGGTGATTGGTAGTGCCGGGGGGCGTTGAGGCAAAGGTCCATTGTCGCCGGTCCACGAGAGACCTGAGAGGAGAGGAAGAGAGCGAGGGCAAGAGAGGGAGGCGTTGGTTACATGGAGTGAGGAGTGCTAACGCGGCCAGAATACGACGGACACGGGAGCGGAACGAGGGAGCATTGAGCAAGAGTGAAACAGGTTGAGAGAGCAACACGCACGCAGCGCTCGAAATGATATTATAGCCCGTACGCTGCTCCGGGGCCTGAAGCTGATGCTGGAGATGCTAAATGCCTAGCAGCTAGCAAGCAGGAAACCCGCCCGCCGGTGCTGCTCGCAAGCGTCGCCATGCGGTAGGGGACGGCTGTGTTGCATCATCCATGCGACAGCGCCCTAACCCGATAAACGGGCGCATCACTTGGCCGCCAATCTCAATCTCTCCGTCATGGCTGGCGTGTCGTGCCGGGGCTGGCCTGTCTGTCAGTGTCAACAACAGTCAACCGTCAACAGCGCAGGACGGCGGTAGTTGGGTTCCTTTGTTATTATTATTATTATTTATGATGGCATGGCTCGATCATCGGAAGACTGCTGCTGGTGTGCAATTGTTGTTGTTCTCTAGCCCAATTCCTTCCCTCTGCACCCTACCTACCGCGTTGTTGCTGCTGGCATCATCATCATCATCATCATCATCATCA
>AJFL01000701.1:0-67046 GCA_000467735.1 Rhytidhysteron rufulum CBS 306.38 | reverse complement strand
AGGTCCTGGGTTCAATTCCCAGCAAGTCCAAATTTCTTTTTTTGGCTTTTCCTTCTTCTCCCTCCTCCTTTCTCCCCTCAGGCATGTTAATTCTTTTTGCATTCGTATGTGAACGGTAAGGGTGTCTATTATAATCGAAACAAAGGTTGAATCAAAGAGTAAACAGTTTATATTCAAATAATTGTTATAATACTAGAAAGAATTAAATAAGGTTATGTACTTCATATTTCGTAATCATCATTCCCTTTGTTAAAAAGGTGGAAAACGCAAAATTGTGTACGAAGCAAGCAGAGGTATCTCCAAGCTAAAATAAGATCCAAAGAAGCAAAGCAAAGAAGCAAAGAAGCAAAGCAAAAAGGCATTCAGAAATCAAATCCAACTTCATTCATCAAGCTCCAAGCTCAAAAATTTTCAAAATTAATATTGTCCAGGTTTCCCTTCAACCCCACTGGCAGGCGCGGAAGCTGTAGCAGGTGTGGCAGAAGCAGATGCAGTGCCAGGATTGGCACTGTCAACCCCTTTTCCGTTTGTAAGACCCTGGGTCTGGATAGGAGCCGGTTGCTTAGAGTCCGTAGTCGCAGGACTCAAAGGACTCATGTTATCGCTCTTCTTGTCAACCGGCGAGTTAGGCAAGCTAGCATCAGGTGCATCATTCGTGACTTGTCCTGCGGCTTGTCTCAAGATCTCCCACCATTGACTGGCAGCTTGTGGGGTATGCGCTTTGAATTGCAATTCATGCGTCATGGAAAAGTTGTTTCCGAAGCTTCCCTTAGCGACATCCTTGCCCTTGACATTGAATTTCTGACCTACACATGCGCCGATAACGCAGTTGGGCAGGTAGAAGGAACGTTCAGGGACGGGATCTTTGGCAAAATCATCGTCGCTCTTGAATTCGTGAAAGAATTTGGAGGGGGTGATGACATAGTAGGACGTTTCGTAGGATCGCATGATTTTACCCTTACGCTCGAGGGAACCGGCGATGAGAGGTTGGGTTGCGCGATGGTTTTGGTTGGGGAAGCCTACATTGGTGATAGAGCGAGGGGGAGCAGAGGGGTCGATGAGGACACCCGTGTTGCGCTTGACAAAACCGTTCCATTCAAAGTCGGGTGGGACGTGTTGGGAGGTGGTGAGAATGTCGCCGTACATGGCTTTGGTTTGGTCGGCTTGATTGTTGACGACCTGGATGAATTGGGTCATTCCCTGCTGGACGGTTTGAATGATGTGAGCTTCGAATTGAGCGAAGCTGTTCTGGACGGAAATGAGATCCTGACGGTTGTTGTTTTCCTCCTGGATCTGCTTGTTCAATCGGTGCATGACACCACGCTGGAGGACGTAGGGATCTTCAAGAGCAGACATTTTCCCGCCGGTGGAATCGAAGTGTGCGGTTTGTTGGCCTAGCTGCTCAATGTGTTTCTGGGTGATGTTCCGAGCCTTGTCAACAGCCTTGCTGCCCTTTCCAGCCCCCTTTGTAAGCTCCTTTGTTTTGTGCTTGATTTCGGAGTGGAGGCGTTCAAAGGTGGGCAAGACGGTACCCTTGAGCTGTTTTTCCGTCTCGATGTGGGAATTTGAAAGACCCTGCGAAGGAGCGTCAGACTAGGTCAAGATTGAGTGGTGAATTGATTACATACCTGGGTGTTGGATCTGATGTTCTCAAACATGCCCGCGATACCGCCCAGATTCTGGTCAAAGTGATGCCCCTCCTTTAAGGGGTGTGACACCGACTGCCATCCCTACGTTAGCATGCTGTATCGATTGACTGCGAAAAGAGGACGCGCACCTTGAGGACCTTCTCATACTCCTTGCCATGTGCATGGTGGGTCTTTTCTGTCGCAGTAATGTAGTCTTCGAGGTATCCGACGGCATGCTTCCAAGCTTGCAGACGCTCGTGGAAGAGCTTGGTTACCTGGACAAAACGCGTGAGCTGCTGCGATGTTTCGACTGGTATCGCGTCATATGGCTGTCTTCATACCTCGCTGGTATCCTCGCCTGTGATGGCCTCGTCATCGCTACCACTGGTGAAGGTCCTCGTGGGAAGCTGGGTGGAGGTGGCTGAAGTGGGGGTGGTCATGTTGGCTGGCTGTTCCAAGGTTGGCGGTGCGTGTCTGTAGAGATAGACAGGTGGATAGACGGGATGCAAGAGTAAGAGATAGATTGAGGATTCAGGAGAGACAGTGGGTTGGAGATTAGATAAAAAGAGGTTGTGCGCAGAGTCAGGCCACAATGAATGGAGTTCGCGCGCAATTTATCTGCCGCATTTCGCTGCTGGACCCTGAATCAAATCTGAGATCGGCGCAGGGAAAAGAGTCAGTCGTGCTCATGATGTCAGCGGCACCCATCAACGTCACCAGCCACAGATCCATCTAGATTTCCCTGCATTCCCACGGTTCGTCTCTGCTGTAGCGCTTCAACTTTTTGTTTTTTTATTTTCTTTTTCTCTTGCTGCTGTTGAGATGCCTAACTACTGACTACGATGCAACTACCGCTAGCTATGTAGGCTATGATTATGCCCAGCTGGCTAAAGGCAAATTGAAATATGTACAGGACGACGAGCCAGAACTATATACATGCATATATATAAAATGCACATTCCCCAATTTCATCATGAATCATTCCCAACTTCAGCGTAAAACCCCCAGACCTAGACCTAGTACTCCAATGCCTCCTCAAACAACTTAGTCAGCTGTTGTCTCTCCGCATCGATATTTTGCATTTCCAGATTCGGTGCAAGCATCAATACTCTAGCTTGAGGTATTGTTCCATCAACCAATGCATCGATATGCTTCCGTCCAAATCCTAGATGCTTCAGTCCTCTCGGTTGATCTCCCAATCCAATCAAGAACTTGGCTAGTGCTTCGCTGAGGACTTCACCTGCACTCTCCTTCTTCACCTGACTGATATCTACCCCGAAACACTCCGCAGCTTGTAAATGTCGCTCGGGATTTGATGCACCAGTGAACTTGAACACTGCGGGGGCCGTCACTGCCACGGAGACACCATGAGGGATGATAGGACTGTCAACCTGGTATCCAGCATGTTTGTATCCAGGATTCTGTCCGGAGATCGGATAACTCATTCCATGACAGAGATGGACACCAGCATTACCGAATCCAACACCTGCCAGGGTAGCTGCCAGGAGCATCTGACTTTGGGCTTCGAAATCTTCTGGGTCCTTCACCGCCCGGGGGAGATACTTGACGGTATCTCGAAGCGCCTTGAGGGAGAAGATGTCCGAGATAGGATTTGCTCCCTGGTATGCAGGTCGATTTATTGGATTTGTGGGTCTAGGTATCCGCTCATAGAACGGAATGGCGGTCCAACTTTCCAGGGAATGGCACAAGACGTCCAAGCCCGAGGATGCATGGACAGCAGATGGCATGGTTCGAGTATTGATGGGATCGACTATCCCCAGGGTAGGCTTCAGATTGCGGTGGGCGATGCCCGTCTTAGCACGCTTCTCAACCAAGTCGAAGATGGCTGTGCCCGTTGTTTCTGAACCGGTGCCGGCCGTGGTTGGTACGGCGATCAAAGGCTTTAATTTTTCCGTGATGGGCTTGCCTCGTCCCAGGGGGGCGTTGACAAAATCCAGGAACTCGGCATCTGCATATACGGCGTTAGGGGTGACACGAAGCTGCCAATCTCAATGTGGGACGAGAACGAACCGGGACACGTGGTATACAGATTCATAAGCTTTGCAGTGTCGATGACAGACCCGCCGCCAACGGCCAGGAACGCATCCGGCGCATATGGTTTCGCAGCGTCAATAGCCTCTCGTATCCTGTGCGGCGAAAAGAAACAGGAAGCGTCAGACATCAGGACATCAATCAGACAAGCCGTATTCCACTCTTGGCGACAACAAAGTAATATAACCCGTCCAGGTAGGTGGTACAGGGAAGGCAGACTCACGAGCTGTCCTTGGGCTCCACCCTAACCCTATCAAACACCTCAAAGGGCACTCCCTCGGCCTCCAACCCCTGCACCACCTGCCGCATGGCATCCAGCTTCTTGACATTGCCATCCGTCACTACCATGACCCTTTTGGCGCCCAGGTTCTTGAAATCCATGCCTACTTCCTTTGTGCAACCGGGGCCGAATCGAATGCTCGACGCCGCCATCTCGAACGCATACTCCTTTTGCTGTGACGTGTCAATGGGCGTTGCCAGCGTTCTCTTTGCCTGATTGATGGCCGCATGATGGTGATGTCCGGGATTCGAGTGGCATGGACAGGACGGTGGATGCGTGAATTGAACGGTGCGGAGAAGGTTGATGGCTCGAGTGGCGCGGGTCGGGGAGACGCGAATTCCAGCTGGCATGATGGTGGCGTCTCGTGGTTTATTTCCTATTTCTAAGCGGACGAAGGGGGAGGATGAGGAGGAGGGTGAACTGAGGGAAGGGAAGAAGAGGCGAGCTTACAAAAATATGAAGTTCAAGAGAAAAGAGGGGGTAAGCTGCCTGAATTACCATTATTTATCATTCTGTCTGTACCTTTATGCAAGCTGCCGAGGTCTGGCTGGAGGTGTGGGGCTTTACTGTGTGGGGTAAGCCGTGTGGCGGTAACGTCGTGTATGACATTATTTCGTGACAGCCGATTCTCCCTTGATCAATACTTCCGGACTATATCAAGAGTATGTACCTATTTGTGTTCCGTGGACTTTCATAATACTCGATGTTATGTCCGTGCTATTCCCGACTCTTCGTCACTAATCATTGAGCTTAAATGCACAACCTAAGTGATGGATTTAGGTCTAAGAAGCTATATTACCTATGTTCTATGTACAATTCCTATCCAGTGTAGTAAGAGAAAGTAGTACTTAGTACTTGCGTAGATACATGACAAGCCAACCAAGAAGTCTGTACCCAAAGATGATAATCAACATGTACCCCACATATTTATTTGTATTCCCATCGTTGTAACCATATTGTGAAAGAACAGCCTTGCCATCAATCTTGCATTGATCTTCCAATGGAGATGGGTACATGCATCGACAATCGCTTCCACATGAATATGTTCGATGTCCAAATTCATTAATCATCATGCCTTGAAATACGTAGGCTTGATAATCAATGTAGTGGAAAACATATCTCCAGAAGACGTTGAGAGTACTCGGTTGAACCATGAATCCATTGACACTCATCCAAAGACCATTCGCAAAGGCGGTGGCGGCGAGAGCGACGACGAAGATGGGGACCAGATTGGATAGGAGGACAACGAGAGACTCGGCCGCTACAAGATCCAAGAATAGCCACATGACCCATATCCAGAAACCTTCTGCGCTGGAGCGGAAGTTGGAAAGCCAGTACGCAATGAGCGAGAATAGAATAGATATGATGAACAGGTATGGAAGACCAACGATGAAGTTGGCAATCATGAATGCCGTCGGACCGTATAACCCATTTGCTCTCTCCTTGACGTAGATTTGGCGATCTTCCAGGAAAGCGGGAATGTAAGCAACTGCCATGAAAGACATGAAAGCTCCACCGAAGAAGATGGCGTTGGTGAATGCGTTGATATTCTTTTGGTCCGGTTCAAGCCTAAGCCAAACAGTTCCCATGAGGATGGCAAGTCCAATGTACATGAGAATACGAATGCCGTATGCAACAATGTCTCGATAACTCTTGATGAAGGATCGATGCATCAAGGTAAATGGAACGATGAAGGGATTGGCAAATTCTCCAGTATCTCCTGCGCGGGATGGCAAACTTTCCATGGCTGTGCTTTCGATTTCGCGGACGATAGCAGCGGCATTCTTAGATTCAGTCCAGCTTCTTTGGATGTGATTTAAATGTTCGGCGGCTTTAGTTTGATCTCGAGAGAAGTCGGTGTTTACCAAATCTATGACGAACTCGGCAGGGTTCATATACATTGGCATCTGGAATCCTAGGTTTGTGAAGTAGTCATTAATCTGGGAGACGGGACCACTGTAGGCAATACGGCCACGGGAAAGAAGCATCAGTCGGTCGAATAGTTCAAAGGTTGTGGTTGAAGGTTGATGAATACTAGCAATGACAAGGAGCTTGACAATGTTAGAGGATATCAATCCATGCTAGAGGAGAACGTACCTTGTGCTTCTTTGCAATGTCCTTGACGAACTTGATGACCTCAAAACTCGCAGCGGAATCAAGTCCACTGGTAGGTTCATCAAGGAACAGGATCTTTGGGCTTGTGATGAGATGACTTGCCACACTCACACGTCTCTTCTGACCTCCACTGATACCCTTTCGAATGGGAGTTCCAATCAAGGTCTCCGATTGGCCGCCGAGTCCAAATGCTTCCAACAACTCATTGATCCTTGCCATCTTCTCTTCTTTTCCGATTGACCTGTGAAAGGATTAGTGTTAATGCATGAGAGACTATTGTCATATCACTTACGAAGGTAAAGAAAGCTGAGCCGCAAAGTGTAGAGTCTCTCTTACGGTCAAGGAACCCACCAGAGCATCTTCCTGTTCAACATATGCACTCATCTTCCTGAATGTCTTGAGGGAAGTTGGCTCTCCATTGATGTGAAGTGACTCTTGGACTACAGAACCAGGGGGAGTGTCACGATGAGCAAGGATGTTAAGGAGAGTGGTCTTCCCTGAGCCACTGAGAACGGGTTAGCTGAACTGATATGTAGGAAGTCTTGTGATACATACCTTGGGCCCATCAAAGCTAGTAGTTCCCCTGGGTCAAGTGATCAGTGATTGAACGTGATAGGGGACGTATCAGGGGGAATGCATACCCGCCTTCACAATCCCATTGACCCCTGTCAAAATATGCTTCGTTCCCTTGGTGGCCCTATCCTTCACCTCCACAGACACGCCCTCCCAAGTGAAATCCCGTACAGTGTCGTTTGTGAGGTGTGCATAGCTCTTGCCCGCGCATTTCTCCACGTCAAAGTCGTCTGAGGCGGCCATTGCACGTGACAACGAACGGAGAACGAGCCAGCGGTGGAAGGTGATAGGGAAAACGGGCTGCTGTGCCACCGGACTAGGGCTGCTATTGGGGAAGGGGTTCTATATGTGCCCTACGTAAATTAATAACGGGGGAGCTGCGAGATGCAGAGATCAGAGATCGCGGCTGAATCGAGAATGTGGACCACCACGGACGGGGCATGGCCTCGTGGACGACACGCGAAACATCTTTTATAGCCAGAGACGGTGGGGGAAGAGGAGGTGAGAGAGGACGACAGGAACATAAGACGGCGAGGACGACGGCGACGAGAGCAGAGCGTGCAGCTTTGGAGAGGGAGTTCCGAGAGCTCGATCGTCGGCGGTGATTGGGCGTGGTGGAGGCAACGGCGGGCGGTGATTGGCGAGGAGGGGCAGAGCGGGCGCCCTGACAGAAGCGACGGGGGGAGCCCTGGCACGCCTGGCACCTGGCAGCAGGTAGGTCGACCGCACTCCTGCCCGCACCCGCGCCGCACCCACCGCCGCCGCAACAGACCGAGCTACCTAGATACTCGAGGTGGGTGCGAGGCTTGGGGCTTGGGGCAAGCGCCCGCGTAGGTAGACTAGGCACAACCAGCCAACAGCCAGCAGCCAGCAGCCAGCAGCTAGCAACCAACCCACCCACCGCCCACCAACAACCAACCTTAGCCCACCCAGGTCAGCGGAAGGCTGAGGGCGTAGTTTGGTCAGACGGTGTGCACCATTCTCTATGTCCTGTCCCGGCTGCCCTGCCCTGCCCTGCGCGCCCAGCTGCCTTTAGGTACCCACGTAATGTACCCTCCCCAGCTGGCCTGCCCTGGTCCTCCTCCTGCGAACGATGATATGTTGATGGGGGGCGGTAGTGGTAGCCTGGGCCTAGCGAAGGTGATGAAGGTGATAGCGAAGGCGAAAAGGCGAGGGCCCGTCAGCACACACCAACACGGACTGGACTGGACTGGACAAGACAGGATTAGAATTTGGACAGACTGACTAACTGACTGACTACTGATTCCCAACTATTCTCCAGGTCGCCGAAGTCAATCAATCAATCCATGCCTGTCTTGCCTGCCCTGTTGCGCGCGGTGCTGCCCCCGTCCCATCCGCGGCCTTGCTTGCTCCATATAAAAAAAAAGATCAGAAAAAAATCAAAAAAAAGGCGCCCCAGCAGGCAAGCAGGCTCGCCGTTACACGACAGTCGGTAGAATAGCTGGGAAAGAGGGACCCCGCAGCCTGCATGATACATGATCCATGATACATGATACGTAGTCCCGGTCCGCCAGAGACGAGACGAGATGAGGCGGCCAGCGCTCCGGGCCTGGGATGTGATTGATGATGATGATGTGTGTGTGGTGGGTGGTGGGTGGTAGAGGTGGATATGTGCTTGCTGCTGCTGCTGCTGCGAATGCCTGTGCTGTGTGTGTGTGTGGATGTGCGCTGTGGATGTGCTATGGATGGATGTGCTGTGGTCACTGGTGTAAGGTAAATGTGGAGTTGGAGTGCGTGGTGGTGGAGTGGATGCTGCTGCGATCGATTCAATCACACCCAGCCGAAACGGGTCGCTGCGCTGTCAACCAGCTCCCCCCATTCGGGTCGTCGTCGTCCCCCAGATTGCCCAGGTTGCTGCGGTTGCGTTGCGCTGCCACATCGCCAGCTTCAACCCTCTCCCCCATCCGGCTCAGGCGCGGCCTGATCACCGCTGGACGTGTGAGTTTGCCGTGCAGGACAGGGCAGGACATGGCAGGACAGGGCCTGGCCTGCGTCATTGAATATGGGAGGCACAGGCCCTGCTGCCCTATCACGACCACGGCCGCCCTTTTGGGAGTGCCCTCGGTCTGATGGCTTCTCCCGATCAGTATACCCTCAGTCAGATGCGGTTCCGGCTCTGGCAGTCGAGGCCAATACGGATCGCTAGCTCGGCTCCTGCACTGCTGTCAGCCGCCCAATCGCAGTCAGCATTCACGAATATCAATCCTCGACGAGAACCTATCTGGGCCCTCCTCTGCTTGCCGTTCGTACCTTCACCCTCTCCTAGCGTGTGATGGACCAGCAGTCTGAGCTCCATGCCCAAAGCCATGGGGCACTCAAGTGGGTTGAGCTGGGTTGAGCTGGTCCGTAGCGGTGTGTTGCACTGCAATCTCGACGATGGATGGATGTCAAGCAAGTAATTGCCGGTATACAGGACGGAGCTGCCTCTGACTGATCACATCACATTACTAAATCTCTGGGAGGGGGTAAGGGAGGGGGGAGGGGGGATATGAGCCTTCTTTTAAGTCAAGAGCCGTGCCCCATTGCTGCTTTGACTTATATGCGTGTGCACTTTGCCGTCTTGGTTCCTGCGTCTTGCTCACCACTACCACTTTCCCACTACTCCCTAGTGACCATCATGGGCCGACTTTTACACTTCACTGACCCCTCCCCCGCGTCTCAGTATGACACGTATGTGGAAGACCTCAGGGGTTCCGAATATCCTATGATCAAAGGTCGGCGACTGTTAACTTCTACCCTTCAGACCATCACTGACCTCTCTAGACAAAACATACCTCGACCATGCAGGGACCACTGTATGATCAGCTCTAGAATGTTCTATACTCTCACTGTACTGACTTGTTGGATAGCTTTATGCCAAATCCCTTGTAGAGGGCTTTTCATACGATCTAGTCACCAACCTCTATGGAAACCCTCACAGTGACTCAGAACCATCTGCTTTGGCTGGGAGATGTGTTGATGAAGTGAGGAGCCATACACTGAAGTTCTTCAACGCCGATCCAGAACATTTTGATTTGATATTCGTTGCAAATGCCACTGCAGCCATTAGGCTTGTAGCAGAATGCTTCCGGGATCAGGGAGATGAAGACACTTCAGGGTTCTGGTATGGATACCATCGAGATGCACATACAAGCCTTGTGGGTGTTCGAGAATTAACCAACGGCTCACATCATTGCTTCGAAAGTGACGATGAAGTTGAACGTTGGCTTACAACAGAGGAACACAAACTCGGGCCCCAGGAACGTCAGGTCGGATTGTTTGCCTACCCAGGCCAATCCAACATGACAGGTTGTAGACTTCCGCTACAATGGTCAGCCACCCCTCCTCCTCAGCTCCCAGATCTCATCTCATTTCCCAAATCGATCACTGATCCCCGACAGGCCAGGCAGAATTCGCCGACGAGACGGTAACCGCATCTATTCGCTATTGGATGCAGCTGCATTAGCCACGACCATGCCCATCGATCTCAGTGACGAAAGCGAGGCACCTGACTTCATGTCGGTAAGCTTCTACAAGATTTTTGGATTTCCAAATATCGGCGCTTTGATTGTACGGCGTGAGGCCGGGGATATTCTTCGGAAGAGGAAGTACTTTGGAGGTGGTACTGTGTAAGTACACTGTCGCAAGCTTTAAAGGATTTCTACTAATTATATTTCTAACAGGGACATGGTTATTGCTCTCGGAGATACCTGGCACAAGAAAAAGGATACGTCACTTCATGATGAACTCGAAGAAGGAACACTGCCCTTCCTTTCAATATTCGCCCTTGGTCACGCCCTCGACGTCCATCAGAGACTTTTCGGCTCCATGTCTCACATCTCCCAACATACCGCATGGCTAGCTAGGCAGCTCTACGACGGGCTCTCCCGTCTTACTCATACCAACGGAAAGCCCGTCTGTCGCATATACAAAGAAGCAGGGGCGACATACGGTGACCCAAAAACCCAGGGCGCCACCCTAGCATTCAATATTCTGACCGCCGATGGAAAAATGATACCTTACGATGACGTCGAGAGGCTCGCCAACGACCGAAACATCTACCTTCGTTCGGGTTCGTTATGTAATCCAGGAGGCGTAGCAACCTACCTGGAGTTCACAGCAAGCGACCTCCGTGCCGCATTCGCTGCGGGTCATCGATGCAGCCACCCGTTAGTCTCTACTCAGGGTAAATCGACCGGTGTGGTCAGAGTCTCACTAGGCGCTATGAGCACGCGGTCAGACGTTTATAAGTTCCTCCAGTTCATTGAACAAGAGTTTATCACTGGTTCTCACGTTCCGTATATTCAAATGTCTACGGATACTTCAATTGCTGATTCGCTTTCTCTTAATAAGATTGGGAGGAAGTCTTCACACGTAAGGCCTATTACTAAAAGGTGGATCAAGAGTATCACTAGGGGGTTTCGTTCTAGGAGGCAGCCTGTTCAGGTGGTGGTTTGATGTATTGGGTTGGATTAGATATGATCACGCCTTGTCTTTGTCT
The DNA here is from genome assembly GCA_000467735.1 of Rhytidhysteron rufulum CBS 306.38. NCBI lineage: Eukaryota > Fungi > Ascomycota > Dothideomycetes > Hysteriales > Hysteriaceae > Rhytidhysteron > Rhytidhysteron rufulum. The sequence goes on along the minus strand of AJFL01000701.1, from coordinate 55,897 downwards.
TAGTATATCCCTTGATCCTTTTCCTTTGTTTTTTCCTCCGTATCACTCGTTCTTCACGCCGCGAGAAAAAGTAACGGCCTATTCATTTTGATATCCTCTATCTCCTTACAGAACATCTCTTATCAACACAATATTAATATACATCTTCAAATAAAAAAAACTACACATACCCACGTATTTCCCTCCCAAACAAAACTCTCCGCCCTATATCCTCCCCTCCTTACATCTCCAGTTACACCCTTTAAAACCCACATACCACAAACCCCGGAATTCAACCCCGTACAACCCCCATCGTACATACATTTCTCACATGCTGAATCCGTAACGTTGCACAAGGTAGATTCGTACACACAAGGATAAAAATTGAAAAGTAGTTTAAAATGCGACCCAAACATTCCATTGCATGACATCTGTTTTCTCTCTCTCCACGTTTCATTTCTTCTTCTTCTATTCTTCTTCACTCACTCACTCACTCACTAGCTGACTTCCCCAAAATCTGTCCTTTCCTTCATAAAATCCTTAATCAATTATGTACCATACATATCTATTCCTACTATGTTACGCGATCATCTCAGCCCTAGCAGCACCGCCATCCCCATCCCTCTCAACCCCCAAAAACGAGAAAAGAAGACCATCCCGAAAATACGGTGCGTAGATCTTTCTCATCTTCTGAAAACACCCTCCTTCCCGAACGCGGGTGATACCAAGGAAACAACCCAGCCACTTCCCACGAGGTTGCCAAAGTACCACGACATGAACATGCATTGATGGATGTTGCGAAACTCCCGAATTTTTGGGGCCATGCCATGCGAACGACTCTTACACAACATGAGCAAGCAACACGCAGAGAATCCAAGGAACATCCTAGAAAGGAAGAAAAAAAGTGATCAAGTCAAAAGCTGCGAACACCTCGTACAAACAAGCTGCAAGCTGAACCAAAAAAAGCCTCCTATCCTTCTCAATGAAACGAATCCATGGAAAAACTGTACGACATAGCAAGAAAACCAGCATCCGGCATAATCCCTGTCTATCTTCTGGCTTATTAGAAATAATCATATAAACACACCGCATGTTTCTTTGAGGAAAAAATAAGCGGGAGCGGAGAGGGACGGGGGGCAAAAAATGATAATGCCAAAAGCTGAGTTGAGCTGAGCTAATCTTTATCACCTATTTTTTCAAATATAGTAACGGCTACCAATATCCTTCCTTTAACCGTCCTATCCACCAACAACCTCACCCTTCTCAGCCCAAGTAGTTTACAACTCGCAAATCGCCCGCTTACCCACTCCTCCCGCTTCTCCGCCCGAAGCCCCCAATCATCTTCCTCCGTCGATGTAGCAAAGTTTTCCACGGCCGTCAGAACGGTTGGTGGTAGGGTATATATGGTAAATGTGACGTTGGGCGGTAATCCACTGACGCTTGTAATCGATACTGGAAGCTCGGACACCTGGGCCATAACCTCATCCTTCAATTGTCTTGGTCTGAGTGACGACATTCCGAATCCTTACCCCAACTGTGGGTTCGCAGCCTCGGTTTACACACCGGGAGAGCACTTCTCGCCTATAAAACCCGAAAGAGATTTTCGCGTTCGGTATACGGATGGCGAGTTTCTGACTGGGGTGTTGGGGACGGAGAATCTGGATGTTGGGGGTTTGAATGTTAGGCAAACCATTGGGATCGTTGACGAAGGTTATTGGCTTGGTGATGGGCGGAGTTCCGGGTTGATGGGATTGGCATTTTCGAGTTTGACTAGTGCACATGATTTGGGGTATACGAGTGTTATTTTTACATTGTGAGTAGTTTTATTTTCTTTCGTTGCTCGTGACGGGGATAGGATTTGGTTGGATGGATAAATGTGATTGCTTGTGCTGACAGGTTCCGATCTGGGATACTAGGATCGAATCAAAGCAGATAGAACCAGTTTTCTCGCTCGCGCTCACTCGTTATTCACCCCTCGATCCTTTATCTGGTGGGACCATGGCTCTTGGTGGATTACCGCCGGGTGATTACAACCAGACTTCGTTTGCGACTACGCCGTTGGAGACGAAAGGTTTGGATGTTTTTACTTTTTATACCATCACCGTAGATGGGTTTAGTATAGATGCTGCAACGGTAGCGCCCCGTCGAGAGAATGGCCCTTTGCTTCCATTCCCACCACCTTGGAACATTTGGACAGATGCTGGGCCTTTGGGTAGTCACACTCAGGTTGTCATTGATAGTGGAACAACCCTGGTATACCTTCCGGACGCCCTTGCTGATCGAATCGCTTCGCTTTTTAATCCTCCTGCGGTTTATAGTAATGAATATGGTCTTTGGTTGGTGAATTGCTCAGCGACACCACCTCGATTTGGAGTTGTTGTGGCGGGTAAAACGTTTTATGCGAATCCAAAAGATCTTATCAATCAAGCGGCGGATGCGAATTGCATTCCCACGATTCAGAGGAAGGGACATGGAGATACTGTGTTGGGGGATGCTTGGTTGAAGAGTGTTCTTGCGGTGTTTGATATCGGGAATCATGAGATAAGTTTTGCAGCAAGGGAGAATTACTAGGTGAATGAGTTATAAGAAGACATGAAAGGAACTATGGGGGTTGCGCACATTAGGATAAAATTTAGGTAAGCGCCATGCCTAACACAATCACGATGTACATGGAAGTCTCCTTCATCGAAGATTGTCTGTAGAGGTGTGGTTAGTACCGAAAAGCAACGTTGCATGAAAGGAAGTGATCGTACATTGAAGTTAAGGCATTGCTAGTCTAAATACCACCAGGTGATTTCCCGTTGCCAGTACTATCACTCAATGGGTATTGACCATGTATGCTGTTCATCAGTAGTAAAAGTACAAACGATTTTCTTCCTCCCTGTGTGAGTAAATCTTGAAAAGATGGGGAATTTACCAATCCGCCTTAACTCCCATCACCCCAGACAAATTCCGATTTCCATAACGCCGTAACCATGACTAGAAGAGTACGGATGTATGCGACCTTGAAGAGCTTTCACCAACCACCGCCGCCGCCATAGCGTCCTCTGCCTCCACGGTATCCACCTCGTCCTCCACGATAACCTCCGCGTCCACCGTAACCTCGATCGTTATAGCCACTGTCATAATCTCTAGATGCATCTGACTCACCCCTTGGAGGCACACGTCCTTTAAGATCTTTCTGTAGTTGTTCGTATGTCTTGCGCATCTGGGCGTAACCAAGATGCATCTTTCCGTAAAAATGGTCGGCAAGGCGACGATCGTTATCCAGGCGACTTAGGTAGGCTCCACATACGTCGCATACTTGGAGTTTCTGATGACCGGAAGGACCAGAGGTATCGGAAAGGGCTTTGAGTTTAGCTTCGCACTCCTCCTTTTGCGCCTTGTACTGCCTTATCTTGAAGTATTCCGTAACAGCCATGTTGACCTCACCCATTTCACCCATTACTTCAACTTCGACAAGGCCGCAGTTGATGTTTTGTGAGAGATCCTTGATTTGCTTGAGCTGTTATGGAAATGATGTTAGCGCGCGTCCAGGAAGCCAACAGACTGGGTTTAGCCAACTTACCAAGAGATTGGTTTGCTTGATCTCATCTGGCGTCTTCTCCAGGCGGCGCTGCGCAGTATCGATCCTCCTGTTGCACTCTTCGACATACTTCTGCATGTCTCGGAGGTAGTCAAACTCGAAACCCCACTTCCGCTTCTGCTCGTCGGTCGCGGCTTCGTATTGTGCTTTGAGGCCCTCGCTGTGCTGCTTAGGGCATTGTCCGAAGTCTTGTTTCGTGTTCGTGAAGAGGTCATGAGGACAGGTGCCCACAAGGTAGGAGCGGCAAACTTTGGGGTCTGTAATTGAGAGCTGGGGAGCTCTCGTTCCAGGACCGGACATGAGTTGCTCGCCCATGAGCTGTTCTTCTTCTGTCAGCAGGGTGTGTTGGGGAGCTGAAGGGTCATTAGCAATACCAAGTAGTTTTCTTTGTTCCGCAGCCATTATTGCGGAGGGTGTCGTGAGGATGGGTGGTAGGTACGTGTAGAGAGGTGAAAGTGAGAGGGTGTTGTTGATGGACAAAATGATGGCGCCAAGATTACGGACCCACTTTAATTTGATTAGCGTGCACATCAGACCCATCACGTGCTTAGCCCAGGTGAAGCTGCCTCTGTACCATGGGTTGAAGGAAATACGCTCATTCAAGTCCAGGAACACGGAAGATAATTCCAAGGTTCTGATATTGGGTCTATCTGGAGTCTACCGTCTATCCAAGGTCTTATGCAGGGTATGTTCACGCATTCCAAGACTGATAACCGTACCAAGCAGACCTATACCCAGCGCCGTGTACCATACTCTCCGTAGGGCTGTCATGTAGCTGTCAATTACCCCGTCCTTCCATCCGGGTGGCAGACACTTCACCTCATCAATGCTATCCCGAATCCGACCTATTACCTCCGCAGCGTTGTCCCGATCACCAAACCTCTGCCACAGTTCGGACTTGAGCACGTTTTGAAAGACTGCGCTAGCAATGGTGATTCCAATGGTACTTCCAGTTGAGCGACATGCGTAAGAAGCAGATGTGATTACAGCCTGGTGCGTATGGTCGATAGCCGAGATGAGGGCGAGAAGAGTGATGGTAAGCATGCCACCATACCCGAATCCATTGAGGAAGAAGAAGATCAGCGGAGGTGCCACAGGAGTGTGGATGTCAAAAAGACCCGCGATAAGAGCAAACGAAAGAACAAAAACCGATTCAACGAAGATATTGAGCAAGTAATATCTCCCCGTAGCTTTGGTGATGATTCCAACACCTAACGAACCCAAGGCTGCTCCAACGGATAAGGGTATGATTCGAGTTCCAGCTTGTGCACTTGTTAATCCAAGCACCTCATAGTAGATCGGACCGTAGAAAAGGATCATGAAATAACCCATTGTGCAAAACCAGTTCGTAAGGCAGCCACAGAAGACCGTTCGATGAAGCAGTAGCCGTACTGGAATGACAGGCTCCGAAGCAACACGATCCTCGATATAGACAAAGGCTAATAGAGACACGAAGGCCAGAGGCAAGCTTACGTAGACAAGTGGGTGATTCCAAGGTACAATGTTACCTCCCGAGTTCAATCCTATGAGAAGCAAGACCAGGGTAGTGACAAGGGTGAAGGCTCCTAGGAAATCAACACGTTTGATGCGGGAAATATTCTTTTCTTTGACGGGGATCTTGACTGTGGCCGACACGATAATGCAGGATAGAATGACGAATGGGATCTGGATCAGGAAAGCGATACGCCATCCCCACACATCATTAATCCAGCCTCCGAACACACCTCCAAGCCCCATTCCAACACCAAACGAGAGATTTCCAAAAGCTTGCCATAGACCTCGTTTACGTAAAGGAATAAGATCTGTAGTGACAAAGGTGCATATAGCAGTAAGTCCACTGTTGGAATTAGACATGGTCTTTTCGAAGTCGTGGTGAATACCTACCCTCCGCCCATCCCCGCAACAACACGGCCAATAATCATAACCTTTTCACTTTTGGCTAGACCACATATTAAATTTCCAGCCGCAAAGAAAATATTCGAAAAGACAAGGCCTGATCTTCTTCCGAAGATATCTGTAAGTCGACCGCTCAAAGGTTGCAAGGCTGCATTTGCAATCAAATATGCCGATGCGAGCCATGATACGAGAGAAAAGGAATGGAATGAACTAGATATTGGGCCTGTAAGAGTTGCGATCACAGTAGAATCTGTTTATCGTCAGTAGTCAGAATATACCAAAAAGGAAAGCTTATCGCGTACCCAGAGCGGCCAAAAAGACCCCTACCCATACTCCCGCAAGCGTTACGATAGCCTTGCCGGTGCTAGGCTCTTGGGCTAATTGAATCTGGGTTTCATCGTTGGCATTGACTTGGCGGTCTATCGTGCCATGGTTTGCTGGTCTGGAGGCGTCTCCAAGTAGTGGGCTAGTTTCCGATGCCCTGCTAGACTCAGGGTCCTGTGCAGTAGTCGCGGCCATATCGTGAGATTTTGAAGAAAGACTGCGAGATGTCATCATAAATGGCGCCTGGTTAGGGCCTCTTTTGCTGAGTCATTCAGTGGACCACTTAAAAGACGGTACTGATTCTCGGCAGATGCAAGAAGAACCACAACATCTATTCTTTAACATCCCTACAAACTTGATTATTTAGGAAAGATAAAGGACGACTAAAGAGCGTTTTATAATGAGTATCTTCGGATTTGTCCTTGAGAAATAATGAATTTACAAGCTTTTCAGGAATCGAAGCTCCGAAATTATGGGATTCTTACCATGATGATATATACCCGTGCATACTCAAACATACGCATTAAATATCTTAGGCAGTGGCGCCATTCTCTGTGATCAAGATGCTCAAAGCTTTAGCTGGTGGAGCGACTAATTAAAGCATCTTACAATGCCGAGATCCGGGCGAATGCTATCAGCTTAAAGAGTTGAGATTTCCGTGGTCTTTATCATGTAGAGACCAATTCATCATTTTAGAAATATCTGCTTCGGCATGTCAGAATTGACATTACCTCCATCCCTTGCGTCCAAAGAAGCGGACTATCCTACATCTGACACTCCACCAAATGAACAAGATGTAGAGAGACAACAACCTTCGCCTTTCTCGGAGAAACAACTTGACGACGACCCTTTCCTTCTTAAATTCGATGTGAATGATCCGAGGAATCCTAAAGAGTGGGGAATTCCATACAAACTATGGGTAACCTTCCAGTTGGGTTTATTGGCATTCGCAGCTAGTCTAGGTTCCAGTATTATTGCGCCGGCTCAACCCATCTTATCCGAATACCTTGGTGTGAGCAGAGAAGTTACAGTTTTGAGCGTTTCTCTATACGTGTGAGTACTTTGCTTGTCTCAAGTTGTATCCAGAGTATACTGACTTCTCAGTCTCGGGTTTGCTCTCGGTCCTTTATGTTGGGCTCCTATCTCAGAGATTTGGGGAAGGTATTGGAGTCTCATACCTCCAATGTTCTGCTTGGGTATTTTCTCCATTGGAACAGCGACTAGTAAAACAGCAGCGGCAGTCTTCATCACACGCTTCTTCTCCGGTATATTCGCCTCTTCACCAGTGAGCAATGTTGCCGCTGCCATCAGTGATATATGGCCACCCCAACTTCGAGGTACAGCAATGACCTTTTACGCTCTCATGGTTGTGGGAGGACCAACAATTGGACCAATCATCGGATCGGCTTTGGTAGTGAATTCGAATCTGGGTTGGCGCTGGACTGAGTACATTGAGGCAATTGTGGTGTTTGCTTCACTTGCCTTGACAATTGTGTGCTTACCGGAAGTCTATGCTCCAGTATTGTTGAAGAGAATGGCCGAAGAAAAAAGAAAACAAACTGGAGATGAGAGATATTTCCATTCTCACGAAAAGCTTAAACTAGGCTTTAAGAACATCGTCACGAAACACTTCACCCGTCCCCTCATCATGCTTACCACGGAACCTATGATGGCCTGTATCGCCATCTACGCTAGCTTCGCATACGGCTTGCTCTATCTGACGCTCGAGGTTTTCCCCATCGTCTACGAAGAAGAACGAAAGTATAAGCCGGTAGTTGGATCTCTTCCATTTCTAGGTCTTTTCATTGGTATCGTTGCCGGATTCTCCGTCACATTTGCGAATGAACCAGCTGTCGCTCGCGCTTTAAAATCTACCGGTGGAATCCCCGTCCCAGAAGCTCGTCTTCCTCCTATGATTGTTGGCGGAATATTATTTCCAATCGGTCTCTTCTGGTTCGGATGGACTGCAAATGCAAAATATCATTGGGCAATTCCAACGGTAGCCACGGGTTTCATTGGCGGTGGCTTTAACATCATCTTTCAACAATGTATGAACTTCCTAGTGGATACATACGGGCTGTATGCGGCTAGTGCCGTATCAGCGAACACATTCTTGAGGAGTTTGATGGCAGCTGGTCTACCACTTGCTGCTGGGCCAATGTTCCATAATCTAGGTGTTGGTCCTGCGATGTCGATATTGGGAGGTGTTGCCATTGCAGCCATTCCGGTGCCATTGTTGTTTTTGAAATACGGGGCGGCGTTAAGGAGAAGGTCGAGGTTTGCTACCGTCCATAAATGAATGAGTAATGGGTAAAGGCCGAGCCGATTACGAAATTAGAAGGTGAACATAAATTTAGAACTCAACATAGAACCCCTTTATTGGAAAAAATTTTATAGACTAGAATAATGTACTAGTTGCACTTTATGAACCAATGGAAAAGGAGAAAAAAAAAGAAATATGTGATACATTCTAGACAGGACGAGGCAGAAGTTCCCATGTTCCCTCTCATGAGAATAACCTCATGAGTCAGCAATTCATTCGTATGACAGGGGGAACGCTTCACAATCCCGACTTTATCTTCAGAAGATATATCTTCCGTGTTTTGTGCATTGTGGCTGATTGGGGTGCAACGGACAACTCAGAGTCTTTTTTTGCTTTTGACAATGAACGCGTGTTGGGTGAAACCAATCTCGAACGATGCATACGGTTGTTTTGGTGGTTGATACATCAATGCACATGTAAATAAGCAATGCATACTGGATTGATTGGCCTCGGTGCAGGCCTGAATGCCTTTATAGCTGTCGGCAACTGCTTGCATGTTTCCGATTAGCATGTATGTTTCTTGCGAAGCGGAGGAGATGTCGCAATTCACGCAATAGAGAGAAGGGCGTCCAGGGGAGTGGGTGAGGGGAAATAGATTGACAGGCTGTAGGACTGACAGCGCATTGCTGCAACCCCGATGACAGGGCTGGTGGAGAGCGACGACTGCGAATCAGGGCGATACAACGGGAAGGGTGAATGAAATGTGCAGAGGGCGTGGGGTTGTCGGAGGGAGGGTGCAGTGCCCGTAGATGGTGCTGGCTATTGGTATTGGGCGCAGGCTCTGGCTGAATGGCGCGTTGAAGAGTGACCGTCGTGTGTTGTCCCGAGCTCCTGCCCCGCGTAGCGCGGTGCGTGCCCCTGTCCCTGTCCCAACGAGGCCAACTATTTTCTTTTCTACCTTCAACCTCCATCTCCCAGTCCCATCTTCATCCTTAGACCCAACTGCTCCTGTCACCAACCCCACAGCCTGCGTCTGAGAGGCTGTTCCCACAGGACAATTGTCAACATCATGGCCGATACGGCTGAGCCCCCCGCCGCTCCCGTCCACGAGACCAGCGAGCCCTCTGCTGAAGCTCCACAGACAGCTCCTTCTGCCGATACCCCTAAGAAGAAGCCCACCACGGCCTCAACTTCGGCCACCGCATCGAAAACTGGAGCCGCTGCACCACGTCGACCATTGGCCAGCTCCACCACTACCACTACCACCGCTGCTGCCAAACGGCCTACAACCACGACCACGTCTGCCAGGCCGTCGACTACCATCGCTAGCTCCAAGACTCCCGGATCCACGACTGGTAGGACTTCAACCTTGGGAGGATCCAGTTTGAACAAACCTCCTACTCGTCCAGCTGCAGGTACAACCGCGCGGCGTACGCTGTCTTCTTCCAAGGGTAGCGCTTCGGATCATGACCATGATATCTCGTCCTTGACCTCGGGTGATGAGAACAAGAAGCCAGGGTCTATCTCGTCAGCTCGAAGGACCACCCTATCCTCCACTGCAGCCACGAAATCACCTTCAGCAAAAGCTCCAACCTCCGAGCGTCGTACGGCTGCTGCTCCTTCGACTACTTCGGCTGCTCCTAAGCGCCCAACGGTATCGTCGCGAACGGCTGCCGACACGCCTGCAGCTCGAACTGCACCAAGAGCATCTCTCTCCTCCACGTCCAGAACAACGACTACACGTCCTACGACGACGACCAGAGCTCCTGGACATGCCCCTACTTCGTCGCGATCAGCCCCAGGACATCTCAAGAAGCCATCCTCATCTTCCGTTTCCACCACCAGGGGAAGCGAATCGGAAAAGGAGTAAGTCGTATCAAGATCCTTCTACGCCATGGCTTTTCGTATCTAACCAATAATTACTAGGAAATCTTCTACAGGTCGACGGCTATCGGATGCTTCAACACACCGAAAGGATAAATCCATATCCGATGCCGAAGTTGAGTTGGGCAAGGCGGCGCTATCGCCTACAATCGCGGAGGCCCTTGAGCCGGCTGAGCGACCAGACACCGCACCCAGCGGGCCCGTAGAAGATGCAGAACTGGATACAAAGCGGAGGAGCGCTCAAATCATGCAAGATTTTTTCAAGGAAACTAACCTTCGAGAAAAACTTCAAGAGGAGAGAGATGATCTTTCTCGGGAAGTTGAGAATCTTTCCAATGAGAAGATCAAGCTCAGGGAAAAACTCGCCGAAGTGGAAGGCTTGGTTGCGGAAAAGGATAAGCTGCTGGCCGAACTCCAGAGTTCTGATGCTTCAAAGGCGGATGCCGCCTCTACGGCGGAATTCGAGGCCAGGTTTATTGCTGAAGCCAACGAACTTCGCGAAGAGAAGACAAAACTTGAACAGGAACTCGCTGACGTCAAGGCCAAAAGGAAAGAGGTCAGTCAGGCTGCAGCTGAGGAGGTCGAGCATTCCACTGAACTACAACAGGTCCTCGATGAACTCTCCAAGGAACTTGAACAAAAGGACAAGGAGTGGAGTGACGAGAAAGCATCCTTCACTCAACAGCAAGCAGAACAACAAAAACTCCTTGATTCGTTGAAAGAAGAGAAGGAACAACTGGCTAGTCAACTACAAAATGGGAGTGAGTTGCAACAGACCGTGGCCGAGTTGCAATCCAAGATTACCAAGTTGGAGCAGGAAAATACTGACGAGATCCGACAACGTGATGAGAAGATTGAGGAGTTGTCCCGCTCACACGAGGAGTTGAACACTCAGCTTACGTCAAGTAAGGAACAACACCAGAAAGCTCTCGAGGAAGCCAGCAGTGATCGTGACACCAAGGCTTCCGAATCGTCAAAGACCATTGAGGATCTCCAATCCAAGATTGAGTCGTTGCACCAGGAACACACCGATGAGCTTCGCCAGAGGGATGAGGCTATTGAGTCTCACACCCAATCTGTCAAGGAATTCCGAGAGCAAATCGATGCTCTACAGGCTCGTTCTGACAATGTGACGGAGGAATTGCAAAAGGAGCGCAATGCACATGCTGCCAGTCTTAAGGAGAAGACGGAAGAACTTCTGAAGAGCCACGAGGAAGCACTCCGCGCAAAAGAAGCTGAGGTTGCTAACCACCTTGAAGCTATCGACAATCTTCAAGAAAAGATCAAGTCTTTGGAACAGGGTGAAACCGATGGAACTATGATCGCCGAGCAATTGCGCAAACAACTCGAAGAGCTAAAGACATCGCATGCGGAAGCTTTGGAGATCAAGACAAAGGAGAATGAAGAGCTTTTGAAGCAGCTTGACGCCATCAATGAGCAACTAGGCTCCGACTCTTCGGCTGTAGAGACTCTGAAGGCCGAGAATGAAAGCTTAAGGAAGACGCTAGAGACTCTCGAACAGGTCACGAAGCAGGAAGAGGAGCAACATTCTACCACTTTGTCCAAGGTTCAAGCCGAGTTGGCTGAAGAGAAAGAAAAGGCCGAGGCATTCAAGAACGATCTCGAAGCAATTCAAGAGAAGCATCGACAAGATTTGCTTAACATTGGCGAAGATCACGACAAGGAGATTGAATCGTTACGAGCCGATCTCGAAGGTGATGCGAAGAAGCGCTTGGAAGAGCTACAGGGCAAATATGACGCTCTTCTTGAAGAAAGCAAGGGCAGTGGTGACAAGCACACCGCAGACTTGGCAGAGAAGACTCAGCTCATTGAGACTTTGAACCAAGAACTTGCCAATTCGAAGCAGAAGACGAATGAGGCATCTGAAACTCTTGCGGAAACTCTTGCTAAGCAACAACAACTCTTGTCCGAAAAGGCTGCCATCGAAGAAGCCCACGCTGCTTCTACCAGACTCATCACCGACTTGCAAGCCCGTCATGATTCCCTTTTGGAGGAGAAGACTGCTGCCGAAGATGCTCATGCCAAGGCTCTTGAGGCTCTCAAGGCGGATTCCGATACTGCGTCGAAGCAAATTATGGAAGAGTTGCAATCCAAGTATGAGGCTGTAGTTCAGGAGAAGAATACCGCTGCTGATCAACATTTGACGGAATTGTCAGCTGTCCGTGAAGAAAAGGATTTGATTTCCAAACAATTGCTCGAGTTGGAGAAGACCCATGCTGAAATCTTGTCTCAGCAAGCCGCTACCGTCAACGGCCATGTCGAAGCTTTGGAGCAACTTCGATCAGAGCTAGAAACCAAGTCCAAGGAACTTCAGGAGGTTCAGGAGAAGCACGACGCGGTAATTGCGGAACGTTCTACTTCCGCAGATGGACATGCCAGCGCCCTCGAAGAACTACGTACCCAGCTTGAATCCAAGGCCGTTGAGCTTCAGTATCTTCAAAAGACTCACAAGGACATTCTTGCAGAACATGCCGCTGCTTCGGATGGTCATGCGGGTGCTTTGGATGAGTTACGCGCCGAGCTCAAAGCCAAGACTACCGAGCTCCAAAATGAAAGGGACCGCGCAGCTGAAGAATATGTTGCAAGCCTTACATCTTTGAAGGAAGAACTTGAGGCTAGACATGAAGCCCGGGTCAAGGAGCTAGTGGAGGAACGTGAGAACCTTGCAAAGGAGAAGGCTACCGCCGAGCAGGAACATGCCGATGCCATCAATTACTTGACCGATTCCCTCAAGGCCGAACAAGAAAAGGCATTAGCAGAGCTTCAATCAAAGCACGATGAGCTTACCGAGAAACTCGCAAAGACGGATCAAGAACATGAAGATGCTATCGCGCTCCTACGGGAAGATCTCAAGGAAGGACATTCAAACGACTTGGCTACATTAAAGCAAGAAGTTGAGCACTTGCAAAAGATGCATGCTGAGTTAGCCGAACAGAAGCAAGTCATGGAAAAGGCACACGAAGACGCTATCTCCGACCTCATGGAAGGAATGGCATCCAGTCAAGCCGACGCCGTCCAGCAATTGCAAAAGAAATATGATGTGCTCGTCTCACAGCAAGCTGAGGCTGAGAAGAAGCACAAAGACGAACTTGAAGCGCAGAAAGCATCGTTGGCAACGGAGCATGACGGACATGTTCAATCACTGCAACAAAGCCATGACCGCCTTGTCGACCAAATGTCTAAGGAGACCGAAGAGCGTGCAGAGGAGGCTCGGAGGTTTTCGGCGGAGAAACAGCACTTGTTACAGGTCGCTGAAGAGTTGGGGCAATTATTATTCAATGATGGTATTGTCAAGAAAGAAGGAGACACCGCCTTCCAGCACGCCCAACCCGACGGAGTCAGCCTCTTCCGTCAACTTGTCCAAGAGCTACGAACCAAATACCTCTCTGCCGCCGAAGAAATCGAAGAGTATGCAGGCTCCCTTCAAGACGCAGAAGATCGCATTGAACAAATGAAGAATGAAGTTGTGAAGAAGCATCTTGCCAAGGTTGAACCCCTTGAGAGAGAGAATAAGATGTTGAAAGAAAAGGTACAACGATTGGAAAACATACTTTCTGCTGGTGATCGGGTTGCACGTGCTGCGGCATCCATGGGAGAACAACGAGCAATCGATACCGTAACGGAAGAAACTGAAGAGTCATCATCTGAATTCGAAGTTGTCGAAAAGGGAGCTGATGTTGATGAATTCCTTCGAGGGGATAGGTCCAATAATGGAGGAGCTCCCCGGGAGGTCCTCGGTACGGTCAGCTTTGCCTTGAGAGAGAAGAATCAAATAAATGAGCTAACGTGTCACCAGCAGATAGCAGCGATGCAGGAAACTCTGAGGCAAATAAATGATCTCAACGATGATGCCTTGTTGGAGAGTTCACGTACAGCCGCACGCCTTTCTTGGCACGCCGGCCTTTCGCCTGACCCAGAACCCGAGTCTGCTCATTCCGCCAGTTCATAAGGTATCTGGGTGCTTACTTTTTTGCTCTTCAATTCCGGTACTTCTTCCATATAGTCATGACCCACATCATGATGCCACAACCGACCACCAGTCCAATTGCTGCGATTCCCATGATTGCCACTTTCTCCATGACGTCAAGCTTTTCCAAAATTGTTTGGGTTCGTTCTGAAATGAATTCGGGGTTTTTGATGCAGGGCGATTGGTGTCTGCAAAGTTCAGGTGTTGATGTTGACTCGGATGTTGGGAATGAAGCGAGATTCACTTGGCGTTCCAATGCAGGTTGTATTTTTTTTCTTGTACTCTCTTACTTGTGACTCTTCCTTGTTCATTCTTTTCTGCGTCAGCTGACCTTGCGATGCCTTCATTATATCTTGTTGTAATCTTTCACTTCTTTTTATCCTTCTTACTATTAGGTACATTATACCCTCCTTGCCTACTCAGTCGATACCCGCTCGCGCGCTGGCGCAAACTTCACAGATAGTTGGCCTGATAATGAACCTTGTGGATGTCAAATTCATTTCTTTCGTGGCCTTTGGCCTTCTATTTCGTGAAGCAATGATATTACATTTTAACCATCTCTGCAATCCTTTTTACTCGATTCCATTATTCAAAGACAGGGAAAGCACTCATCTAAATTTGTTACTCGTAAAGGGAAGCCTTTTCCAATCTTCTCAATATCACCTTCACTCGTCCAGTAGCGCTTTTGAGGGGGTTGGAGAAGACGCTGTGGTGGGCGGAGGAGAGGATGTCGCGGTTGTGGGGTTCAAGCGTAGGATCAATGGGCTTATCACTTTCGGCGCGGCAGAGTGGTCCCGGGAGTCTTGTCTGGTCCGGATGTTGGTTAGCATCGACGGCATAGCCGTAGTCGAGAATGAAGCGCCCCGACAGCGTGACACCCCTTCCGCGCAGGTGTGGGCGTTTTGCCAATGGTGCCTCTTCACCTTCACTCTCCTGGTATGCATCCTCTCCTCTGCCCACCCCGCTGTAGTCTGGGCTCCCTCCTCTCCTTCCTCATTCCCCTCCTCGTTATCATAGTCCTCGTTAATCTTCCCAGAAACATCCCTTCCTACCGGCTCTTCCAACGATAGAGAGGGCGCAGTCTCCAATATAGAGGGGATGTCTATCTCCTCCGTACCCTCTCGCGGGGGCGCGCACCCATTTACGGCCGGTGCTGGCTCTGGTTCTGGCTCTGGCTCTGGCTCTGGTTCTGGTTCTGGTTCTGGCTCCAGCTCGTCTTCTTCCTTTTCTTCTTGGTCTTAGTCTAATTAGCGGGAGAGTGTAAGGACGATTGGATGAGGACGTGGGGGAAACTACTTGACTGGCTCGACGTGGATGGCAAGCCTTCTTGAGAGGCGGGGGGATCTTCTTCCTACCCTGTGGGCTCGTTGTTGCTGCTACTACCGCCGGAGGTGTTGGAGATGGTCTCCCATTTCGAAAACTGGGAGCCGGGTGCGGAGGCAGGGTCTTGCAATGTCATTGTAGCAATCGGGCGTGTAGTGGAGATTGTTTGGGCTTTGGATGCGTTTGGAGCGGACGTGGTGGGTGGTGGTGGTGGTGGTGGTGAGGTGAGAGGCCGTGGAGTGGAAGCTGGTTTGGGTTGAGTGAGTTGTAGTGAATGCTTAAGGTGCTTTGGTGGGCTTTAATGGTCAGCGCGTATTGTCTTGTTACGAGGGAGTGCAGGCCGGTATGGCGAAAGAGATGGAAACAATCTAGAATTCTAGAAAGTATAAGTAGCATGTCTAAGTTTCAGATCTAATCTATAAGCTCGAGGTGCCATGGCCGTCACTTCGTTACGTCAGAGTCATCCATCCAAATCCAGTTTCCCGTGCAGAGGAAGGAGACGCTAGGGACTTCCCTCATGTCCTCCCGCATTCCCAGTCTCACTCCCATTCACCTTCTCCCCTTCATTCCCGCTATCAATACCCATGGCCTTCTCAAACCGCGCCTTCCATCTAAAATATCCATCGATCGTAGTCCTGCTCAGCCCATCAAACTCATCCCTCGCGAGGCCTTCACCCGGGCCGTATCTCATCCGCCCATTCAAAGACTCCACCCACTGCACACAAACCAATCCCATACCACCGACACCAATGATAAATGGGATCAATTGGCTCACACTCCCCAGCCCCGACAACCCTTTAATCGTATTCCAAACGATCACCAACTCCAACCCCACGATAATTTTAATATGAATGAAGAGATCCAGTGATGCTTGGAGCCATCGCACTTTGGGCTTGAGCTTCGGAATCGTGGAGAGCTGGAGAATAGAGGCAAGAGCAGTGGCTGCGCCTGAGGGTTTGGGTGCGGTTGAGGTTGTATCCGTGGTATTAGGATAAGTTAGACCGGCATGGATCTGGTATGGACAATCCCAAGGATTGAGTACGCGGGTTCGACGGATATGGCTGTGAAGGGCAGCAGCTCGGGAGGGGAATTTGAGTTTGAGGATAACCGAGAGGATATGTTTATAGCAGGCTAGGTAAGTGGGAAAGTTTCCGTTATCTGGACTTTGGGTTTCATCTTGAGAGTTGGTTTCAGGGCGTAGCGGACGAGCGACGAGAAGAGCCCGCATGAAATACTTGTACAAGATGGTATCTTGTTTTGTCCGACGACTCTCTGCTCCGGCAGCAACACAACGTTCGAGGTAAAGTTCGCCGTTGCGGATGTCTTCGAGGATTGGTCTTGTGTATACTGAGGGGGGGGTTGGAGATTTTGGAGATACTTGGCTGGGCTGAAAGCCACCAGTCTGCGGCCTACTCTGACCATGGATACTTGATATCCTATTACTACTCCTATCCTGACTGGGTGTAGGAGGAGGATTCCCATTAACAAATGTAGGTCCACGAAAGAGCGCATCCCAGTCAACTGAGCTTCGTAAAGAATCCGTGGGTAACTGTCTTGGTGAGAGCGAATGGTGGGAGACCGATTTACTGGAGCAGATCGTCTGAACATCCGACTGAGGGTGTGACTCTTCATACTCTATGAATTGAGCCACTGCGTCTTCGAACTCATCCCTTGAACCCCTCATTACTGCCCAACTCCACATCCTCATCGCTTCAAGGGAAGCATCGTATACATGATCGGCAAGACCCAGGATAGCGAAGAATTTCATCACCGTCCTAATCCATCCATACATGTCGATTTTGGCAAAAAAGAACATATAAGTTCCACAGGGCGTCCGAATATTCTTATCAATCCCCGTAAACCAGAACCACACCTGCAAGCACAAACTTCCAACATTAAGACCCTCCGATAACAAAATCCTCAAACAACTATTCTTGAAATTCTCCTTTGCATATGCTCCTTTTGATCTTACCCCGGCTAGGCATGACCAAGCGAGGACCTGGAGGATGATGAAGCTTTCGACTGCGTATTGCTTCTCTGCGGAAGTGGCAAAGACTATTCCAACTACGAAGAGTGCGAGTGTGAATACGGTTATATTGTCTCGTAAGATATGGGCCTGGTTGAGGAGAAAGTATTTGGAGAACCATACTGCGATGGTTTGAGCGTATATGCCGATGCGGATTCCGATGCCGTAGATATCGTTATTGCCTTCGAATCCGCATGTTTCCTCTTGAAGATGGGTGTCTGGTTCCGGTGTGTCTTTTCTGGATTGAAGAGCTTGGGTAGGAAATGGTTTTCCATGGACATAAGGGGAGAGAACGATGAAAAGCGATACGCAAACGAGTAAAGATTTAAACCTGGACATTACGAAGACAATGCGATCGAAACGTCACACGTAAAAAAGAACCTTGAAATCAAATGAAAGAGCAACAGAAAGAACGAGGATTTTCCCGAGTTACCAATATGTTGCCTTGCTGTGCCACACATACATGGGTAGGCGCCTGGGGTTTCAAATAAGCGCCCTGGCGCACGACTACACCAAAAGGATCCCAATCGGCGTGGACCACGATAGAGAATATACTAGGGTTAGTGGAGCGTCTCGGAAGTATTGGGAAATCATAAGACACAAACACTGGCAATTGATTCGTGATGCATTGGAGATGGAGAGATTGGAAGCGCCAAAAAGCGGAGCAGAGACCGTAAAAAGTAAGAACAATTTGCATTTTAAACATCTACTACTCGAAACAAATAATGCTCGAAATAGGTTGCGATTGCGATAGTACCTCCCCTAAATTGCAACGAGATGGTGGAGGAGGCGTAGCAGCCTTCCGTCTCAAGTGGTCCCAAACAACACTGCACAGTATCCAATCCAATAATCCAAAAATGCGCCTGTCCAAATCGTAGATTGTCGTTGTTTCCCTTCACATGAACATTTTTCAACTCATCACCCTCGCGGCCTCATTCTTCCAACATCGAAATAGTACAGGTTTTGTGAGGGTGGTTTACATGACCACGCAAGGGATGCAGCAAACGCTGCAGTCATCGCCGCAATAGCATGGGAGTTTGATTGGTCCTGGCTTTACGATTGAGGAGGCAGAGCTGGTGGTTGACTGAGGCATGGCTAGGGAATGCGAAAAGAGGCAGAATGATTTAGAGGTCGGGTGGCGCAGGAGGTAGGGAGAGTTATGAGGAGAGCGGTTTTCAGGGTCCAAAGCCTACTGATTGTGAGTAGCTTATCCAACATTGGAGGAGACATTCAGTGGACTTACAGTAGAGATTGTGCGATGCGAAAAGCACAGAACGGATTGAAGAAGGCTGATGGAAGTTTGGAGTGCTCCGTATATAAACAGGAAACCTGGAGGGATGAGATGGCTGAGACGGGGCTTGGCGTGACGTCGCTGACGACGACAGCTAGGTAGCGCTAGCGGGTAGAGAATACAGACGCAAGCCACAGCGACACTCCACTAATACCACCGGGATCATGATCCAGCAATCAAACAGGCGCGTTTACTACCAGTCAAATCGATGCGCTAGAATCGACAAACCAAAGCTATGAAAAAACCAGCCACAACACCAAATATAGCACGCTTCATGGGGGGACCGAGCGGCTGTTCTGAATTTCTCTAATATGGGTATTTCAAATTTACCAATCATGATAACAGAATAATGCGAAACACCAACAGGAACCATTCTATGAACTTGCGCCCAAAACAATACTCAAGGAGGCGGCGAAGGACACCTTGCTTATACGTCTCTCCTGCATGAAAGCGTTAGCTGAAACTTTACCAAGGTACCGTGCCGCAATAGGCGCCTTACCATGTCATTCCCGATTGCTCGTTCCAGGGAGTTTTGACTGCATTGTTGTCGCTGAATGGATCATCGTCGTCCACTAGTTCAGGCTCGCTATCACTCTCTTGCGCTCTCTGTTTGCCGGCTGCGGTTGTTGAAGGAGGCATTCCGATACTGGTCGGTCTTGGAGGTTTCACTGGAGCGGTGTCTTCCAAAGTCAGGCCGGCCAAGGATGCTTCCGCAGCGCTCTCCTGTCTGGGAGACGTTGGCGGATGAATGGGAAAAGAATCATCTTGATCCGAGTCACTATCATCGTCGATACTCTTGTCCATGATTTCAAAGGCCATCAATGCTTTGACGAGTTCATCGTTGGCGCTCAAAAGACTACCAATATACTGGTCCGATTCCACAAGTTGTATGTAGCGGAGAATCTGTCGACGCAAGAGTTTGCAAGTTTCAAATCGAGACATGACTTCTGGATTTTCGCTAACTCGTTGCTGCTCTCGGTTGATGAGTTGCAATGCATTCATGAGATTGGTGCTTGCTACGGAAGCTTGAGCGATGTTCTCAAGAATTTGATGCTTCTCCTTTTCGAGATTGAAAGGCTTGTTCTTGTTCTTCTTGTCCTTTTTGAAAATGGAAGAACTTGGTGGAGGCGCGTGTCCGATAGCAATAGGTCGAGCTGAAGATGAAGGCGCCACAGGAAATTGAGCAGGGGGAGTGGAGTTTCGTTTACTAGTGACGGGTGAAGATGGCGAAGATGAAGGTTCACGATCAGCGTCTGCCTCGGTGTCGCGCAAAACTTTGGATTGAGAGGGTTGCGGTCGGCTGGTTCGGGGGAGTTGTTTGTAAAGCGCAGCAATTCTTTCTAGACCAGGAGTGCTTTTGTATGCGACGGCCCATTGTCGAAAGAGAACATTACATTTCTGACGGACTTCTCGATCAACCATATCATCCCTAGCGAGAATACGAAGGCGTTCGAGAAGTGGTTCATCTGCAAAGGTACGTTGAAATCGACTTCCAGCATTTTGAATCAATGCGTCCAGGATGTTTAGAGCGCGAAGTTGTCGGTGAACATTTCCATATTTACTGCAACCCATTAGAAATCCATTGGCAAGGGGGTAGTCAAGAACATACAGCTTCTTTCGAATAGCCCGGGCAGCTTCAGTTGGACCTGATCCTTGGATTTTGATTACTTCGATAAGATCCACAATTCCACTTAAGTCATCCTCTTCATATTGTTCGCTGGTAAGACGATCGATTTGAACCGTTACGGCCGAATATGGTTTCTTCTGAAATTTCAACCAACCATTTAGTAATTTGCAACAATGCGCTAAAATACATATAGGACAAGGATTTTCTGAGATTGGAATTTCTTTCGGTGAATATGATTTGTGATAATGAAGAGATTTGAGTTTGGACTTTGGTTTACGAAATATGGGGTATTTTGTGTATGGAGGAGGATCTTTTGGTTGAGAATATTGAATCGCACTACTGTAAGATGGAGGTAATTCATCGTGACATGCTAATCTCATCCCATCTGTTGAAGGCATAACGGAGACTAACATGACACAGATTGTAGAATATTGTTGGAGTCAAGGATACAGCAACGATCAAATATGGGTGGAGATTGCGAGTGAAGTCAACAACATGTAAGAGAGAGTTGCTTACCGGGCCACTGAACATATTGATAGTTCTGGACTTGGACTAGACGCGTCGCCGAATGCTACTTTTAGAGCGTCAGAGCTATCACTCTGCAGTTTCGATTCGGTTGAGATGCCTTGATATTGAATGTTTACTGGTTGAAGGATACTCAGCAGACGTCGTCACCAGCATCGAAGACTGTGGGGTAAAGAACATACAGGAAAGACCAATTTAGCTGCAGCATCCAAATAGCTTGTAGATATTAGCGTACAGAACTCCTTGAAGATATGATAGGCTACGTCAAAATGAAAGTCATCATACGCGGGGATCCGAAGCTTTGCAGAAGGGTCTGCCTGTCAAGCTACCTTTCGGTGGAGGGGCCGAACTTGAGATCTGTCGATCCTTACGAGAGGAAAAAAGATTTTATAGAAACCTTGCGATAGGAGATGGATAGGAGAGTTGGAGATGTCAGGACGAAAAGAGGTGGTCGTTTCACAATAGCTGTATCAAGAGAAGATCCGTAACAAACGGATGATGTCTTTGGAGGGGTCTTGGAAGCTTGGTGGGGTAATTCACCAAAGAGGTTTAGTCTTTTTTCGGTTGGTTTATGTCAGCATCTCAAGTTTAACCACCTGATTCACAAACTCATCCACTTCACTTCATCCAAGATGAATTCATCCGGTCATTAATCGTCATCCTTTCGTCTCAATTTATTCAGGATGAGTTTGCAGGGTGTTGAAGATGATACTTTACCGATGCAGAAGCGAAGGTAGCGTTCCATACCCTCACCGCACTCAACCATCTTATCTTTCCACCATTACCATGGAACGGGCATTACTAAAGAAACCGTGCTGATGCTAACCAATGATTCTAGAAAACTGGAGGTTGGCCAGCATGATCCTTTGGGGTTCACTCCCATCAATTCATCACCAACATTGCCTCCGCCAACCCTACATGTGAAGCAGAACTCTTCGGAAGGAGAAATCCCACGTGATAATTCACCTCGAGAAAGGAATCTATTCGTTGCGACATACCTTGGGATTTCTAATGATGGAAACGAAGAAATTCCTTCACAGTTTGACAAAATCAAGGAACCTCGGTCATCTTCTACTACTCGTCAAACGCGTTTCGGGAAATCTGCTAACGACAAGAAAATGAAAGCAACAGCGAAGAAAAAGACCGCAAACTCCTCTCAAAGACGCATCACTGATGAATTACGTGTTTCAAAGTCACAACGATTAACGACTAACAAGAAGGAAAATGAGAACCATGCTGATGAGCTACCCACCAAAGTCTCTACAAACACAAGGCACCCGTCAACCAATTCCCACACCTTAGGTTCTTCTCATACTCTTGATGTTAACCATTGTAATCAAGGAGAAGAGTATGCTTCTTGTCCAGCATTGCCCCATGATCTAGTTCTGGTGGATGAGAGATCGGAGCCAGATCAGAAGCCTCCTGGTCAACATGCGCTCGCTCCATCGAAGCCTTCTCAAACAGGTGATATCCTTGAAGAAGATGATTTCAATATGGAAGACCTGTCGGATTCTGATCTCCTCAATGACCTGATGGTGGCAGAACTTGAGGACATGGATGAATTCTTCGATTTATCAGACAGTGATCTACTTAACATTGACAACCAACCAAAGGAGCAGCAAGATGATTTCGATGATGGGCTGAGCGACTCAGGTTTTCTCATGGTCGAACAACATCCCCCGGCAGGAAATTCGGACATTCATCATACATCAAATCTCACAACTAATCATTTCGAAACTGACGAGCAAACAGCGTCGAAGGCAGTGACGGATGATGGTGCCTTACCGACTCCCGAAAACCCGAGTCGAGCATTGGGCATAAAGCAAAAAGATCATTCTACTGGAGTTGCAAGAAGCTCCTCAAAGACGAAGCGTCATCGTCCTGATCCGAAACCATTTGTGAGATCACCGTTCCCTTCGCCAGCACTCGATCGATCATCTATAATCGGTCTATCTTCATCACGTATGCTCCGGACTTGCTTTCGTATAGGAGAAGCCTTGAATGCTGGTTGTCAGGCTGCCAGAAATGGAAAAGATGTCATTCTTGAGATTTATGCAAGAGTCGAGACATCTTCGAGAGAACCAGGAACTATCAAGCAACACTTCGTTCTATGCGACTTATTTCATGATCGTCCACCATTCATTGAGGGCGTATATCAACTTTGGAAGGGTGTGGAGTTATGGGACTTTGATAGCGGTCGATTCCTCAATCAAGGCAAACGAAAGAAACTTTGTCGTTGCATTGGAAGGATGAAACGAGATGGAAAGAAATGGAAGTTGGAGATTCTCAATATCTGGGAAGCTAGTTGGGAGGACATCAACTGGGTCAAAGGTATTATCGGAGTTAAGAACATTGAGGAGTAGTATTTGAGTGGAAGGAGATACTGAACGAATATTCTCATTATGAGGGATGAAAGGTGGTTTAATGTCAGGGGGTTTATCAAGGCAGATCACATGACCATATCATTATCGGTGTATCTACATGTAAGGAAGGAACTCCGAATCAATGTATGAATCGTAAAAAAGTCTAAATCGATAAACGCGATTCGTACTAAATATTCCCAAGATACAATCACAAAATCGATCCATTTAATGATTACCGTCGAATTAATATAGAGAGTCATGTGTTGCTGCGGCTTAAAGTAACCCCGCGCGGCTCATTGCGGTGCGGTCATCATCCTGATCCATGATGTGAACGTCCCATCTTCCATGGTAGTGAAAGCGTTTCATTCTTGTGTACTTTGACATGTCAATACTTCGCCTGCCTCTTTTTGAGGGCATACGTCACACCTCAATTCCACCATGGAGTCAAACAAGCCTTCGCAATTAGATCCCCTGAAACCACCACCTTCCGTAGAAGCCATGATCGAAAGTCAACTCCAACGATCCGCTCAATCGTCTTTTGATGATGAAGGACGCGGCGGCGATGCGACGCCTGGTTCAAATTCCAATTCCAATTCGAATGGCGGTGTGAAGACCCCATCGAAATCCCCATCGAAAGCGCGTTCCCTTTCGGATTCAACACCACAACTGTCCCCATCGCCCAAGTTTCGCGAACCGCTCCGTGCATCCAAAGATGACCACACGATAATCTCAAGCCCTCGCACTCCAAGGCGACCCGATTTTCTTTCAAGAGGCTTGTCTCTTCAGATGCCCCCTCGCGACATTGGCATTCCCAGTCCTCCAAGCTTTGCTAACCGTGTCCCACTTTCTCCGCAACTCGATGCTCACAACACCTACGCTTCACCTGCTTCAGTACTCCCACGTCGCTCACGAGGTGCCGAATTCTCACGCGCTTGCACAAACCTTCACCACTCGACCCTAGCCGATCAATCTTCACCGGATTCTTCACCTACAATCACACAGAAAGGGATGATGATACCTTCGCGAAAACATCGACCAAGTTCGTCGATGATGGAGTCGCCAAATATTAATGCATGGGGATTGGGTGATAGAATGGCAGCTTCAAGCTCTCTAGGCAGCATTAACATGCTCGGCTCCGATTCCAGCAGCAGCAGCTCTGACGAGCTTGACCCACTAGACCCTGACGACAATGACGATCCCATGCTCATGACACCACAAGTCATGAAAACAAATCCTCTTGCCAACTCACCTTTCGCCAACCCCGCCATTAACTCCGGACATAATGGTGGATGGTCAAACATGTTTTCACCTGGTGGTCCACCTACATTCATGAGTATACAACGGGCAAGATTGAGGAAAGGAAGAAGCCGCAAGAGTTCCAGCAGTGCAAGTGGGCATAGCTCCGTTGCTAGTCCTGGGCCTGCTTCACCTCCCAATGGAAAAGATGGTGGATATTTTGCTCGAGAGGCTGTAATTCGTAGGGCAGGTTCTCGTCGTGAGAGTTTGTCTGTGTTTACCAATGACCTTCATATATCTTCTGGCAATGATAGCGGGGATGAAGCAACGGCTATACCAACAACACCGGGTGTCGTGAGAAGGGCTGTAACGCGACGAGGCAATCTACTGGTGAGTATTCTTCATGTACTCCATCCGATCAACACTAACATTCATTAGCCCAAGTCGAGACAATTCGGAAGAATCAAAGCAGAATTGCTTGAAGAAAGCGCCCCAGTCGATAGCGAAGTTCGTCGAGAAGCCGAAATCATTCGTCAAGTACGAGAGAGCGATGCCGATATTGATCGATTGACATCTACAACCGCACAATCCTCCCCAACACTACTACCTGCCGTTCCAGGTCTTGACGGACCTTTGGAAGGTGTTCCGGAAGAAGGAAGCGAGAGCAATATGAGTATGGATAGTACATCAACCAAGGGATTGTTCTCGGCTTTCACCTTGGGTGCTGCCAGGAATTCTGGTGGTAGAGGGTATTGGAATCTGCCGGACAGTCAACAACATACACCACCTCCACCAACATTCCCTCGGGCAAGCTCTTCAGCTATGAGCGAGGATATCAACATGGATTCTCCGAGCGTATCCTCAGCATCTACTTCATTGCCGTCGAACAATATTACTCTCGGACCGGAGCAGGGAGGACCAGTTGGATTATTCTCTCGAGGATCAACCCCACAACCACTAGTCCCACCAACTGCAGCGGATGCATTGAAGAAATCCAACAAGCGACGACGAGATGATGATCTTGATGCCCACTCTATCAAGCGACGTGCGGTTTCACCAGGAGTGAGCGTACACAATAGTCCGATTCTCTCACAATCTCCAGGTCAGAGGGATGTATGGAGTAATGCCCAAAAAACAAGTCGTGAGAATTCCGCATCTGGACATGCTGGTGGAGAACGATCAAATAGTGGAGGAAGTACTACTCTTACACCAGCCTTTGGACCTAAGAGGATTGGACTTCAAGGAATGACTGATACCAGTGATGGATTCATGAAGATGAGCATTGAGTAGATGGACTATGATTCTCCCTGTAATTATATGGGTCTGGGATTTTATTATTGACTGAGCGTGGAGTTTAGGATTATAAATCAACGGCCTATCAGAATAACGGGTACTGGGAATTCGGGTACTTTTTCTTAATCTTCATAGTTCCAAACCAAATGTCAGATTATTTATTTTATGAATCAATGCCTGAAGTTTTGGAGTCGTGATGTGATTACGTCACGTGTCGGACCCCTGCCATCCTTGTGTAGGAACCCCTCGCCAAGAGTCTGGATTAGCTTCAGAAGTGAATACCCCCAGGTTTGTACCTCACATACCCCAAACACCACGACCAAGTACACTTTCACCAGAATATCCCTCCACCCGTCTTGAAATGGCGAATCCAGCAGCCCTCTCTTCCTTTGTGGAGAGCACACCTCCAGGAGAAGTACGTTTACACGCTAAAGGCCCCACCACCGTGTCAATTTACTAACAAGCTTCCAGCTCGCAGATGTCACCAAAGGTACGATACCTTGCCTTATCGTCGTCCTCACACTTCAACTCACAAGTATACTACAGCGATCAAGTCCGTACTTGGCGACGATTCCTCCGTAGTCGAATCCCTCACCCCCGCATTCGAGAAATACAATGAGGAACAATTTGCGACAGCCAAACTTCCTGGAGGAAGCGATGAGGTATTATCCTCTGCAGCTCTACACCGAGGAATGACATTGTTAATTTACTTAGGTCATTGTCAGCTCCCATAACTCCTTAGGTGGAGGCCGATACTACGACGTCTCAAGCCAAACTTCATTCGCTTTCGACCATGCTACACAGGTATCATATCCACAGAAGCCACATATACCTAGCTCGATTCTTACGAGTTATAGAAAGCCTCAGGAGCACAATCCCACGTGTTAGAATCCCAACATTCGGATCTTGTGTATGTCAAACGCCACGAACAAATATAACCTCAATACTCACATTCTCTTTCCCAGGAAATCCCTCCTCAAATCCCTTTCCACCCACACCTCGGAGCACTACCCCAAATCCTCTCTGGGTGTTTACCCCACCGAAAATGACTCCCAGATTGCGATTCTCACAGTCGCCAACAAGTACAGCCCAAACAATTTCTGGTAAGCAATTCCACCATCCAATCAACTCCGTCCACGACTGACATCTCATATAGGAATGGCCGTTGGCGCTCCCAATACATTTTCTCCCCTTCAAACGGCTCCCTAAGCGGTACAATCAAAGTCGATGTCCACTACTACGAAGATGGTAACGTGCGTCTAATAACCGACAAACCCGTTTCCGCTACCTTGTCCTCCTCCGCCTCCGCCGCTGACATCTCCCGTCAAATCGCCACGCTCGAGAAAAAATACCAGGAAGATCTGAACAAGGCGTTTAGTAGTTTGAGTGAAGGTGCTTTCAAGAGCTTGAGGAGACAGCTGCCAATTACCAGGCAGAAGATTGAATGGGAGAAGATTAGTGGGTATAGGTTGGGACAGGATATTGGAGGTGGAAGGAGTAGGTAGGTTGGAGGTATGAGAATGAGAGTGAGGAAGGGTTATGGTGGGTAGGGGTAAAAGTAGAATGATGGGGAGATTATCCCGAGCGAGACCAGTGAATATGAAAGCATCATCATAGCGACTTGCATACGAACCAGCTTGATTTCTCCAACAACTTACGATATCTTTCAATACCGTTAACATTGCACGTATAGGATAGTTATCATGGAATATTCAGGTAAGTGGTCCTTCCTTCGAGAAACAAGATACTTACTCTTTATTACCCACCTCGATAACAAGGGATTCCGTTCGCTTCGACATATTATACCCGGCTCGAGAGTCGTGCACAGCTGGATACCTTGGACACTTTGAACATTCGCAGGGCTTAAATCAAAGGCATCGACAACTCATCCCAGACAAATGCAACTCACAACATCCACCAAGAAAGTGAAAAACCTCAAGCAAGAAGAAAAAAGTGGAGTAATTTGATTCGGGGTATAAGCTAACTATTCATTCAGGAAGAAAAAAGAAGTACCCACGTTCATTAAAATCAGTATAACGAATGAGGCAAATTTTAAAAGAGGAAGAAGAAAAGGACCAGGTATCATTACACCATCCCGTCCATTACGCTTTGAAAAATTCGAACCAAGCCTATGGTATATCAACCCAGCCCATATATTCGAAGCTTCAAACACAAAACATGCAAATCCAACGAATGTCAATTCTAAAATCCATACTCATTCCCACCAGCTCCCTGTCCGCCACCTGATTGTAACTGTTTCTGTGCAGCTGCTGCAGTAGCCTGAGCCGCCGCTGCCTCACTGGCCGCAGCCACAGCAGCAGCAACGTCATGTTTGACATCTGGAGACGCCGCTGAGTTCACGTTCGCTCCACCACCCGAGGCACCGTTGCCACTACTCGCAGGGCGACCGGAGGTTCCTGCGGGATCAGCCCCTTCCCGTTCTCCCACTGCGGCTGCGGCTAGATGTTGCAGACCTGCCATATTAGGTTGGATGGCGGATGTGGAAGGATTCTGTGGATCTGATGACCCGGGAACGGAAGAGGGGTTCTTGCTCTGGTGCAAGAGGTCGCGAATAGCAGTATCCCAACCGGAGGGGACATCTGGGGAACGCTGAACAATGTGGCCATTTGAGACTGCATCGTCCATTTCGGAGATGGATGATTGAGCTTCTTGGCTTACATCCGGACGGTCTACAAGCTCGGTTAATGAAGTTGCGACCAGGCTGCCAAAAATGTGGTTCAGGGGCGAAGTCGGGCCATGAATGAGGTTACCTAGGAGTTCTTTCGTGGAGGCGAGGATTTCAGCAGGAGGTGTTAGAGGGGAAAGACGTGCGACAATGATGCGGAGATATTGGTAAGCGAGGTAAGGAGGAGAATTCGTGGAGAGGTTGCTCAGTTCGAGGGATTCTTTGAAACGAGAGAGCTGTCCGTGGAGGTAGATGGATTGTGGGGAGGTGGATGTCATGCCGGAAAAGGCAAAGGGTGATGAGGGATCAAGGTTTGGAATACTGCTGGCGCGAATGAGGTAGGAAATTTGGCCAACGATGTCGGATGCGCCTGTTTCACGTAAGTAGGTGGTTTTGATTATACAAGGAAAGACTTACGAGCAAGATGATATCCAGTTTCACCTAGAGCGTGATAATCGTCACGAGAAACGGTTCCGCAGAACAAGGGCAGAAGAAGATCCTTGGACA
This sequence comes from Rhytidhysteron rufulum CBS 306.38, assembly GCA_000467735.1. Lineage (NCBI taxonomy): Eukaryota > Fungi > Ascomycota > Dothideomycetes > Hysteriales > Hysteriaceae > Rhytidhysteron > Rhytidhysteron rufulum. Next base: position 27,100 of record AJFL01000701.1, on the reverse strand, counting down.
AGCTTGAAGCATGGAATCGATCCAAGATGAATACGGACCAGAATAGACGTCGCGATATCTCGAAGGCCTCGTTATCCTGGTTGCGAATATCGTTGAGAGTCTTTGCATCGTTAATGCCAAGATCAGAGATGCGGCCTGCTACTCGTCCAATAAGTTCGGCGGAGTTATTCATGGATGAAGGCCCGGCTTTATCAGATGCGAAGGCAAGGAATGCGAGAGACTGGCAGTATACTAGCTGATTGTAAAGCTGCCGTATACCGTCTGAATCTCCAAGTTGATGCTGGGCTTGCTCAATCAATTCCAGAGTACGATGGTTGACCTGGACAAGCGGCGAATCTGCATGTGGTAGGCTAGAAGGCGCATACGAACGAACGGCGCATTCCAAGGCAAGAAAGAAAGCTTCCCGGAGCTTGGAAGGACAGTTGATCAACCGGTTCAATAGACCGGAGTCTGACGGCAGAATCGGGATCGTTGGGTGGATCGAGTTGTAGTACCTAGGAATGGTGAGTAAAGGTATTGATCCTGAGCTTGTCTAACTTACGCCTTGATAAGACCTTCATTCGAACCTTGAATTAGGGTGCCCGCCAAGTTAAAGTCGCCAAAGGTCTGGCTTAATCGTCTATATGAGTTCTGCATGGTACCGTTCGGCGAAAATTGAGCATCTACTAAAATGTCAATGTAATCCTGATACCCCTCATTGGCTGCACATACCTCTTTGAGCGTCTGAACCCCAACCCATATTCGGACGATGTGCAGCACCATATGGATCTTGTAATCCTTCAGACATTGAATGAGTGCGCTTCCTTTGAAATTGCGGAGAATGGATCTCTGGTAGGCCTGTCAGGTTCTGATCTCCCAAGTAGCTTAAATCGTAATTTGATTGTGGTTGCGCATGCGGGTTTGCGATTTGGCTTTCCAGGGTGTTTAGTCGATCGGCCAATTCCTTGATGTACCTGTATAGTTTAGTCATGATATACTTCGGAGATATCTTGCCATCTCATACCCTTTACTTGGACCGCGTTTCATCGGTTGTCTGCTAAACTGACATCGTGCACCTGTTCGCTTACAGCTGGAACACGCCTCGGGCCCATTTTCGCTTGTAGCATCACATCGGATCTGGGGGTTATTAGCTCCGGTGAAACTTCACTTGGTATATATAACATACCTTCTTCCTCCGACATTCATCGCAAGCCCGCGATACCTTTGATCTCTTGTGCTGTGCTGAATGTGGGTTTTGATCGCCATACGGTGAATGCTCCTCCAAACTCATCACCGATTGTGCCATTTGTTGCGGGGAATGCGTCGGTCGGCTCGGTAATCCGTGGTGAGGCGCGTTCATGCTGGAATTCATCTGATGGTCTTGCGGAGGGCCATTTGGCATTATTCGGGTTTGCTGAAGATGGGCCTGGATGTTCTCCTGTAATTGAAGATCCGGATCGGTAGGAACATGCTGCTGTTGCTGGGGAGGTGGAGACATTCCATTTTGGTTCACGAAGAGCCCAGCAGAAGATCCACCCATCTGCGCCGAATCTGGATCGGGATAGGATCCGGAGGAAGCCATCTTGATGGAATAGAGGAGGAAGTCGGTGATGCGGTCAGGATGCGACGTCGATCGGATGGCTTGCGAATAGGTGGGTGATGTTATGGGGGGTGGGCGACGTGATGAGTTGCGAACAGCAGAGGCCGAGGCGCGTTTGGTTTTTGCACTTGTGACTTTAACGAGATTAGTACTAGCGTGATTGGAGGAGGCAATCGCCTCGTAGAGTTACGACGACCATAAAATAACATTGTTGAAGCTATATAATTTTCTTCAACGTCCAAAGTTTTACGCATTGATTGTTTTGGTGATAGACTTTAAGATGTCGAGGTCGGACGTGGAAAAAGGTATCGGAGCGGATAATAGTACTCCGCACTCCTCTCTGCTCATAGACGATGTTGCTGAGGGAGTCTTGACTGCTACAGATTTATCATCGTGCGACAAACGTTTTAATCGATACCGCGATTTAACAACAAGTGAATTCGATGCAGAAACTCGGTCGCGCACACATTTGAGATCTGTTCCAAGACGATTCAACCCATTCCTCTGATGAAGCGGATAAAATCAACAACCATTCCAACAACTTTGCGGGGCTTGCTCCCGCCAGGATCAAGTTATCCTATTTGCTATCGCATTTCGGTCTCTGGAATTTAAACTTTCAGCTTCCCGTCGCTTTTTTATTTAAAGAGGACTAATTTTCAAATGTTACAAAATCTGGCCCCACCAGGAAGCTTTTAGACACACGATGGAGAGTTCACGATATCACCAACACGTTACAGAAGCACCAATGATCACTGACCACTAACGAAACCTTTGTCACATTTTCCAATAGCTGAACTTTGGAAATGGATTACAGACATGAGCTGAGACGGCCCTTTCTATTCCAATCAAGCTTGACCACGAGATTGAAGTGGAGCTCAGGTACTTGGGACAAAGACCATTCTAATCGGCACCATTGATGGAAAGCTGCATCGTTCGTCGAGTCGTCGAATCGGCAACTGACTATCTGGCGCACTACATACACCGACAAGATGTGTCCAAAAGGGTAATTGAAAGCGGAAAAGTGCCGACCAAAAATTTTTCACGATCTTCTGACGGGGTAGGTACATGTGGTTTCGAACAAAAGATATATCTGCAATTGAAAAATTTGTTGAATTTCCTGCCGTGCCCAGGACACACAAGACACGGAGAGCCTCATATCGATGGTGCGAGGTCGGATGTAGCCCCAGCTCAATACGGAGGATGGATGATTATCTGGAACCTAACCGAGCAGTATCACGGGTGATGTTCAGTTACGGAGCGGAGATTGGAGCACGATTCGACAATATACAAGACAAGTGGACAATGTACCTGAAAGTAGTGCAATGCCGATCAAGGTACCTCAATATGTGAATGGCCGTCATTCGCCAACCACCAACATGCACCGGTCAGGACGGACAGGACCCTGGTTGGATCAACTGCTTGGCAACGGGTGTGGTCGATGGCGATCGCATCGTGGTCTTTTTGAGTATCACGGGGAGCGACAAAGCAGGATCTGACGAGAGGCCGAGGCGGGTTAGCCAGTGGGCGGGTGGGCGAGAGGGTGACAACAGCATTCAGGCCGTCATCGAGCGCACACGTTGTGGCAAAGGCGAAAGGCGAAGATGGCGCGTGACGCAGTCCGGGCGTAGGGCGGGCGAGTGCGAGGTTGAAGCTGAGAGCACAAAAGCAACGTTGGAGAAGCGCTATCGCTCGCTCGTCTGGTCTTGGTCTCCATCAGGATTCAGGGCACGCACACGCACACGCACGACGGCTGGGCTGGGCGGGCAGGGGGACCTGACGCTGGAGATGCAAGTCATACTCTTCTACCTACATAGGCCGAGGAGAAGGGTTCAGCAACGTGTGCTGCCCTGCCACTGCCTGCCTACTACTACCTGCTGCACTCGCTCCTCTCCATGTACTTATTGTCTGTAACTACTTGATGTGCAACGACGGCTGCAAACTTTTAACATGTGTTACACAATGCGCATGCCGTAAGAGTCGTGCCTGGGGAGCTGTCACTTTCGCTGTAGTTGTAATCGATGCCGGACCCTGTCCTGTCCAGAGTCCTTGTCCTATCCTATCCTGTCCTGTCCTTGTCCTTGTCCTTGTCCTGCCTTGCCCTGCCCTGCCCTGCCCTGCTGCGATGCGATGCGATGTTCAAATCGTTGCTTGCGACACGGCCACCGGTCATGGCTCCTCCGCGACTCTTCGTGCAGGTGTGTGCAGCAGATGCCAAAAGGCAAGCTGCAGACCAGGGAGATCAATCAATCAATGAATGATGAATGAACGAAAGGCTGTGCAGCGTTTCGCACCAAGCAGCAACAGCCTCTCCAACCTGTTACAACGAGAGAAGGACGATCCGGTCGAGCACAAGCAGGAAGGGAAAGGTAAGAAAAAATATTTCAAAGACATTGACATTAATCGTCCGTCGGTCGGGCATGTGGAGAACATGGGGGACAAGAGGACAAGAGAGGACAGAGGGGAGGACTAAAGCTGGCGTGGGTGCGAAGTGGGTGCAGCAACAGCGGTGGCAGAGACGCAGCGGCGGCCGGTGGGCTCTCTGGGTTGGATCCAGGTGGGTTGTGGGTTGAATTGGCCTGCCCTCCAGCAGGGCTAGCTCTTCTGTGCTTAGAACGCCCGCCCTAGCCCAGAAGCGTCGCTGCTGTGCCGACTGGCGCCCATTTCCCACTAAAACGGGGCTTTGCGCTCTTGGTCTCGAGGGCCCTTCTACCCTTCGCTCGCCTTTCCAATTCACCTTTCCCTCCTCCAAAACCCCATCTCACCCCCCGACCCTCCCTCAACAACAACCCCCCCATATCTGTAGTTTTGGCCGCTCTACAGCGCTTCAGTTCCACGCGTTACGGCCAGCACCTCGGTGCACGGCTCGGTCCCCTTCCACACTCCTCTCCTCTTCTCCACTCTCCACTCTTCCCATTCCTCCCTCTTTACTCGTAAACCTGCGTACCTGAATTGCTCTCTCTCGTCGTCGGCAGCGTTTCCCCTCCACTTTCGCAGCTTCGCAAGGGCGTTCTTCATATCCTGCAGCGTTGATTCCTCCCTCCTTTCAAAGGCTTCAACTACAACTCGTGTTCAATTGTCTTGCGTCGGGCTTAGCTACATCGACCATCGTTCTCGTCAATCTCTGATTCAATCTGCACCTTTATCCTTTTAGCCTCACTGCTGCTGTCCGATCTACCTCCCGGCTGCCTACACCTTCAACCCGATCTAGCCTTTCCTCAACGACCGTCAACCGGCCGTCTTTTCTTACGAGTATGCCTGTTCTCAATGGAGAGAAATTCGCCTGTCAATCGTGCATCAAGGGCCATCGTGTGAGCGGATGCACTCATACTGGTATATCTATCTCCTAGGCAAGGTCCAAGAGATCTTACCTTGTAGTTGCTACTTTAGTTAGACATGCGCTAAATCTTTTCTTCTTACTTGACAGATCGCGATCTCTTCCACATCAACCCAAAGGGTCGTCCTGTAAAGCAATGCGAACACTGTCGTGGTGCTCGCAAGTCCAAGTCCCACCACGCAAAATGCGACTGTGGTAGTAAAAAGGACAAGGACAAGGCTAAAGACAAGGGCGACACTAAGGGTGAGCATACAAATGGATTCAGCGACGACGAGGTTTCTAATCATACTGCAGTTGATGCAGGTCGCTGTGCTTGTCATAGCGGTGCCAAGTGCATCTGCGGCGTGAAGAAAGAGCCTCTCGACCTGAAGCTGGATACAACCGCGTTGAAGGTCTCTCATCATGGCCTTAAGACGAAGCCTAGACTTACTTCCACGCATTCCGAAAGCACTTTGACCGTGTTCGCCAATGGTCATCATAAACCATGTCACAGGTTGAACAACGCCGCACATACCTCGGGTGCTCCTTACAAGATTCCACGTCCTCATACCTTACACGGTCCTTCAGCCTTGCCGCATTATTCGCATGATACTTTGGACAAACTATACGCTCAACAGCAAGAGGTTCAACCTCAACCACAACGTTCTATGGATACCTTGTCACTCTCTAACAATCAATTCTACCAAATGTTCGGATCCGGATCCGCTTCTGCTTGCGCACCTACAGAAAGTTCCGTGGATAGCGTACCTGCCACTCCTTTGAACTCGAATCTCGAAAACAACAACCCTCAAATTACCTCGAGAGAGTCTTTGTACGGAAGTCAACTCAGTCTGAATACTTTAAGCCAGGATGCGAACAATTCTCCAATTGAAGGGCAACCTTGGTTTATGCCTCCATCATCAGGCACACCATTTGGATTAGATAGCCTTTCGACTTCTCCTTCTCAAGAATATCTTCCTAACATGGAAAACGATTGGGCTATTCCCTCAGCTGGATTGGTTAATCCTTCTTTTTGGTCAGCTGGTGATTTACCATTAAATCCCGCAAAATTGACTGATAGCCTTACACAACCAGTCTCTCAAAGTGGTGAATCAAAACATAGCGCTCCTGGTATGACAACCTCTTCATCTGCTCAATCGGAAATTGGAGATTCAGCCTTGTTCGGAGATGTGGAATTCAAACCAGCTCCCTCTACACTCGGCGAACCCGTCACGTGGGAAGATACTCCAGCCTACCGCTTAGCCACTTCTTCAGCTCCAAATGACGTTCGCCAAGGTCCAACGTCAGCTCCTATCGATGCAACTCGCCGGTCACCCGATTTCGATTTCTTGAAGAACCTTACCGATGCATCCACGTTCGAACAAGGATTAAATTTCGATCCGCCGAACGGTTTACCCATTATGGCCACCACAATTGACGATATTCAACCATCAAAACCTACGTCAGCGGCTCCTACCATGATTACGAGTTTAGATAACCCGACAACTCTTTCATCTATCGATTATACCGAACCACGATCTATTACAATTCCGAATAGCGTAGATGACATGAACGCTCCTAATACCTGGCTTCCATTACTTGACCCGGGTGTCAACAACTTTCCGGTTTCGACTTTCGATACACCTCTTGATGTTGGTGCTTTTGATTCGTCGAATTTTGCAAGTTGGCTGTAACATTGGCTCCCACGCCTATTCTTCAGCGGTCCTCTTCTTCCCCCTAAACCGCTGACTGCCACGACGCCATGACTCATGACGCTGTTGATTTCTATGATACCTGCCCAACGTTTTCGGGCTCGTTTTCTCATACCGCAGTCAAATAGAACTTGTCTTGTTCTTCTGTGTATATTCAATTTTATCTTTGGTAACCCTTTTTCCGACCATAGACCATCATTATCATTTTTTCTAAACACTATTATCACCATTTCATTTCCCATTTCATCCTTGAAAGTAGTGTTTTTTGCAAGTTTCAACCATTTCAACAGGGTATCCTTGCAATTTCTTTTAACACGACAGCATGGTAAATGTGGATTGTATGGTATTTACAGATTTCATCCGTGCATTTATTTGCGCGTTGGTCTGGACCTCTATTCTACCTACCCCTTTTCAATCACCTTATTTTTTCGGTATCTGGGCGGTCAAATAAACAATACCTCATGTGGATGTTGGCTGCGGGAATCTATCGGGGCTTCTTTTGAGCTTCCTTTCTCGGATGGAATTCGGGATTTGCTTCTTTTGTTTTTGTTGTTTTCATCCATCTCTCATCTAAAATAGACTGGGAAAATGGCGTTATCATCTCTGTCTTATTTGCGAGTTTCATGCGAGTTATTTGTTTAGCATTTTAGCTAGTTGATGCGACCGTGTTTATATAGTCAAGAATATAAGAATTATAAAATGTGTATATGAATTTGGTGTTGATAGATATCATCCATCCATCTAGATCTAAGAAATCCTTTAATTGTTTGTAGTATCATGACCGGTTGCTCCGGATACCTATCTTGATTCCTTCCCGGACATCCCGTTGTCGGCGCTTAAAGTCAGTGTGGAGTGAGTAAGCCAAATCTGGATTTTCTGAATCACCAGATCATCCTTCAAACTAACCATATGCACGGAGCGCACACATACCCTTCTTTTCTAAACTATGTGACGTAGCTGATGCAGGGTAAAACGTGAGGCCGAGAGATATGCGATGCAGAATGTTTTGATGCTCAGTGCACATCAATGCACGTAGCTGAACCAATAAACCGAGGTATCGCGAGTTTCATGCGAGAGTGGCGTTTTGAGTTTACAACTTTGAAGAAAAGATTTTTTTCTTTTTTTGAAGCTTGTCGCTGTGAGTGGAGTTGATTAGGATTTTTCTTGGCGGGGGAATTGAAGGAAGAGGGAAATGTTGGTTGGATCGTGGATTGTCTTGGGAATCGAGTTTCTTGGGATGAACCAGGGGAAGTTGATCATATGGGAACGTGGTTGGAAGGGTAGTTGATCCGTATTCTTAGTAACTGGAGGCTGTATTCGATTTTTGTGGGTATTTGCATGGGAAGGATTTCTAGTCTTCTTTCATGTGTTGGTTGAGAATGTTCTTTGCATAGAAATACTTTTTGACTTCAAAATTCACACCTGAATTAATGCAGAATGTCTAAGCGATTGACCTGAGGGGTATCGTTGAAGGATTTTCGGAAAATTTCTTGTTTCGCCTTGCTTTTCTTTTTTCTCTTCCACGCGTCCTTCTTTCTATCTTTCATATTACATATGACCTTCCTATCTTTCCTTTCTTCGCCTTCTAGATTCAGTAAGATGCAGAGATTCATGATAGATGAAACGAACGGACAATTGATATAACTAAGAGGTATTCATTGCCAAGGGTATATTACGTATTCGATGGGCTCACCGACCTTTTGATGACATAAAGTAATGGGACTGGGCCGTGTTTTTTCATCTTGGCTGGAAGTATATGCATTCGAAACGTAAATAGGAAAAAGAAGGTGGATGTGATGTGTAATTTGAAAGAGAATGAGGGATGGTTTGAGTGTGTTATCGTGGATTACTCGTTATGGGTGTATCTCCGTGACTCGCTTCAAAGTACCTTTATCAGACATTTTACAATCCTAAAATCATAGAAGCGAAGGTGAGGCAAGTATCATAAAATCTCCAAGAATACCGATTGGTCTTGGAAATTGTGGCAGTGTTGGATTTTCACCCAGTAATCGTTTACCCATGGGTACTTAGTTACGGAGTTTCTTGATTCGGTAACGTGGGATTTTGGGTTATACGAATGCGCCTTTTTTTCTCGAACTTCCTTACTTTTTCCTTCGGGAGGAATATGCGGAGAAAGATACTTGACCCCCGCGAACTTGTGGATCTCATGCTTAGTTTCCTGGGGAGAATCTCGTGGTCGTGAGGTTATTTCAAGATCTGCGGAGATTCTTTAGTGATGTTTGTAGTGATGAAGAAGTTGATTTTGATGGGTTACAAGGATTGTCAAGGAACTTCGCTTGAGAACTCCCTCTTCAAATGATTTTCATGATCAACTTGAAAAGGCAGGATGTTGTCATATCTCATGATGGATCTACAGGTTAGTAAAGAGGGGAAATTTCTATAGATGTTGATAGGTGATTTCGTAAAGATGATCAGCGGGATTATCAATGATACGTTGCGGGGATCGTAAGAGATGATGATTTCGGTTTCTTGAAATGCTTCTATGCAGTACTACTCATCGGTTAAAAGAAAAAATCCAATCATTCATCCTTTCATTCTCAGCCTTATCGATAGCGGTAGATCCATTTTGAGAAATCCGCTGTACATGTTTCTTTTCCACCAATCGATCAAGTGCGGGATGAAGGTATTCGTAATCCCATGTATATGTCGGCAATTCATCAGCCAGATTGTTCTCATGTGGTCTAGATGAAACCTCCCAAGAAATGGGGTAGTAAGCTGTGGCGGAGTCTGGCTTGGGAATTTTGAGGTCTTTTGATATTGGCATCAAAACCATGGATATCCTTGAACTTGTTTTACTTGTTTAAGGTTTCGATGGATCTTGGTGTCAAGTTAGGAGAGTTGGGTTGGGTAGAGGTGATAATGGGATGAAAATCTGGTTGAGCTTATGTATGTCGGAGTTTACATCATCATTGACTTTTCCTTCCTTTCACTTTCTCTCACGAACATCAACCTTCATCCATCAAATCCTCCTATTTAATTATCATGTCGACATTTTTAAACCATGTCCATGGTGTATTATCCATTCTTTATCCTCCTTTTCAAGTACCAGACATCCGATGACCTTCGATATCTTTCCAAGGTTCTCTTCAATGCGGTCGATAGGAACCATCGAGTTCTTGTACCATTGATGGAGTTTCCAACTCTTGTACTTGACCATGACCAGATAGTTGAGGGGAATTGCTATAATCTGGATGATACTGTGGTGCATGGTATCCATAATACGTCTTTTCCGGAACCGATTCTCCATGGACTTCAGCTACCTTGGGCTTGTCATTTTTCTTCTTCAATCTCCAGATGACGAATCCCAATCCGGCGATTATCGCCACTGCAGCAACGGATCCAATAGCTGTGCCTGCAATCGCTCCTCCACTCATTCCACCACCGTTGGATGCAGCCGCTGATGTACTTGCAGCTGTACTTGACACGGTAGTTGGAGTAGCATTCGATCTCGAAGCATCAGCAGCTGATTTAGATGCAGCAGAAGCAGCAGCAACGGATGCATCAGATACTGACGCGAGACTGGAACTGTATTGAGGTAGGTCTGTGGATTTGTAAACCATGAATACCGTGGATGCCGTGGTCGCACACATGAATCTCGAAAAAGTTGTTCCATCATGAGACATGTAACTTGTCGCGCAATATGGTGCGTTACCCTTGCTAAAAGATTGTTAGCTGATTTACATGGTATATGGTTCGGACATACCATTGACTGTTGTATTCACATTCACTTGCTAGGTAACAACTATCCGGATTACAACAATTCCATACTCCAGATCCAGCAGAAGCAGATGTTGTACAATATTGAGATGCTCCACAAACGTTGGCATTTCCATTTGCTACTAACCATCCACATGTTGCAGCATCACGAGGGATGAGTTGTCGAACAGCAATCGGTGGCGAAGTTGGAAGAGGCGCTTCAGTCTCTTTCGCAGCGAAATACCCTGGAATAAAAGGAGTTTCTTCAACGATCGTAGCCCCTAATCGTGTAGCAAAGATGCTGACTGCAAAGAAATGCTGCAAAAGAAGTAATATCGTGATTCGGGACATCATGAAAGCGTTTAAAGAGCGAAAAAGAGTTGGAACGAAAGGAGGGAATTCAGGTTTATCACGAAAGATTGACACAAGGCTAGACTTTGGGCGAAACCTACATCTAAGGCATCATTTTAACAAAACCTCTGTACTATCTAATGTCCGGTGAATTACTAGGCGCCCTGCATGATATGCGATGAACGACAAAATCATTTCCAGATTAGTCGACCGATACTACGAGGGGCTAAAATGCAAACTAAAAGGATTGGCCTTGAAACCATAACGAATCGTATTTATGGCGTGGGGGCCGACAATATACAACACACCACATGGTCTCCTTCTTTCTCCATCCTTTGTGGCTTTGCAAGTCTATCCTAGTCATTCCCATGCTGACTATCAAATAGAATGCTTATACCAAATTATTTGGGGCCAAAATCCAAGCCAATCTGAGACGTTATGACTTTCAAACTTGCCAAGGTAAGCCTAGTATTTCGTGGATCAACGGTACTCAGCCCTTCAGCTCTCCTTGGAACTCCGTAAATAGTACTGTGTGCATCTTACTTCTCATCTTTTATTCAGCATGCTCCTCTCATCCTCATTTTTTCTTTTCTTTCGCTTTCTTTACCCCTCAAAAAATGTCTTCCACCGAATGCGACAAAACTATTGATGGGTGTACAAATGGGGCCGAATCAGAACAACAACCACCACCACCGGATGGTCAAACAAGTTCAGTAACTGCAGGAGGGCCAGCGACTATAGGAAATGGACAAAGTACTGTTGCAACAGGGTCTGCTGCTATAGCATCTTTACCACCGCAGGATTCCAGTTCTACTAGTGCTGTGGTCACTACAACCATTTCACCTTCAAGCGCTGCTGCCACGACTTCAGCAGAAGCATCCAGATCTTCAAACTCTTCCAAAGGATTATCGAATGGAGCTGTTGCAGGAATCGCTATCGGAACGGCTATCGCAGGAGCAGCCATCGCATTTCTTGTCGCATTTTTATTCTTCAAAAGACGAAACCGAGATCGTGGGAGATATCAACCAGCTTCTCAAGTCAGCTATCTTCCAAAAGATGATCCAAATACATTATCCATGGCAGCGATTCCGGCTCCGATCCAAACTCCAGCACCGGCACCAGCACCAGCTCCCGTACCAGCTGCACGAAAAGATTACGATTTGACCGATTTGAACGAATCTTCGGACCTTTTAGCTGGAATCCTTCCACGAGCAAGCGATGATCGAACTGCTAGTGAACGTGTTGCAGCACTCTTCAGTCAAATTCAACAACATGTCGAGAGTTTCTACCGAGATGCCAACGCTACGATTACTCCTAGTATGGAAGACGAATTATCAAGATTTGGAGCAGCTGGTCTACTCCCAGAACCTTTGGCTACGATGTTGAAAGGAGCTTCTCAACCTACCATCCTGATTAAGCATTGTCTAATGTATTACATTCTGGATCTTACATCAAATTCCCAAGCATCACTTCTTCCACAGGAATTAGCTTCAGTGAATCAGACTGGCGGAGATGGTGAGTTATATTAACCAGAGAAAATTACACATATCTAATCGACATAGATTCATCACCCGCTCATATCCTCTACAAACAAATCGCCGTATCTCTCCACTTATCCACACGTTCTCAATCCCGTCTAGGCAACAATCCTGCTGTCCGTGAAGCTGCAGAACATTTCTCCCTCACCTTTTTCCCATGGGCAAACCCCACATTTGGAGATAATGCGGATGATGAGCTTGTTCAAATCATCACAGAAGCTTTGGATTTGAATATCTGGTTAATGGGACAACCTTTCATATATGATTATGATTGGGAAGGTGGATTAAGTCGACGAGGTATTATAATTGCGCCTGGATTTGTTAGAAAGACGGATGAGAGGGGAGAATCTTTAAGCAGGGAAGTTGTTTTATTGGAACCTGCTGTAGCTGGCATGTAGTCACATTTTTTATACCATGAAGGAATAATGAGATGAGAAGATTTGGAATTTTCTATGATAGATAATTTCATGATGGGAAATCATTTGAGGATGTACATACATATTGATTGATACCTAATTTTCATATCAGTATTATGAATTTCAATCCCCTCACTTGTCTCACATATTCTAAAACATCCAACTATCTGCAGACATTCCCCAAAACATTCCCCGTCTTAACCTGGCACAACAGTACATGCAATATAAATTACAGTATCCTTCTAAACCTCACTACAAATCATTTACGCTTTTACACTTTCCGTATTCAGGCCCCTTATCCGAGACATATTCACTTAGTCATCAAATTAATTCTTAGGAATGGGAGGCCTTATATTTGGGGGCCGAATACGCGGTAGAGGGGAAGAATTTTTGAGGCTGAGAGGGAAGATATTTGAAGGGTGAAAAGTCATGTGTGAAGGGAAAAAATTCAAATAAATAATTAAAATCAAGAAATTCGAATGTCTGACCACCGACGAGTCTTGGCGTGTGAATCACTTGTGCGCAATTATCAACACTTTTGTCAAACCCCTTCCTAATCCGGTAAAAGAAATCCCCCTTACTAATCACTTTCTGATTGGCTAGGTGACAATCATTGAATGCGCGGACAATTTCAAAGACTTGGCGTGAACGGATAAAATTCTTCAGTAATCAACGCGTTTTCCAATCTCTTACCCGATTAGGCAACTTTTTCGGCATCACATCAAAATGTTGAAATATCACGAAATCTTCGCATTCATAACTATTGTATGTAAAAATGATTTCCTTTCGCGATGGAATTCAAGACCATGCATAAAAGCGTTTAATGAAAAGTCCTCAAATACCTAGATACCTAAGATGAGGATAGGATGACGAGATATAACCACCAACCATACCATTTCATTCCCATTCCCATTCCCACGCCCATCCAACATCGCCAAGTTCCCTAAAAAAACGATGATACTCGCTTACGAATAAAAAAGTTTGAATGAAAAAAAAAAAAGCGAAACTCATTCCAACCGCTAAATGCCCAGCCAAGCCAAGCCAACCAAATTCAAAAAAAAAAAAAGAATCCCATAAAGCGCCTTTAGAAAAAAAAATACGAAAATACAATAGAGGAAGTAGAAAAACGGTTGCACTTTGATGGTGATGATGACATATACAAAAAAAAGAACACAACATGTGAGTAGGCGCGCTTACTATTCCGTATATGATGACGTATAACATCAAGAAGGTCATGTGCATGAACGAAATATGTTTAATGCTTTCATGAAAGAAAAAAAAGAAAAAAAGCGTATGATGTTTTAACGCCAAGGTGAACCACGTCTTCCAACATTCCTACCCTCTTCCAAACTCTTACGTGATGTAGCTCCAATCTCACTCATGGCGAAAAGAAGTGGTTCATCATCTTCAGGAGCTATTTGAGCACGAGATGCGAAACTGTATCTAGATGGTCTTTCGGTTGAACTTGTACCAGCACTTAAACTTGTAGATGAACCACCAGCTGATGAAAGACCTCTATCTCTACCATTTGGATAAGATCGACGAGTGCTTGAAGGTGGAATATCAGCTGTTTGAGGTCGAGAGGTAGGTTCGCTAGTATCAGGACAATCGTTTGATTCATCATCAACTCTTGAAGCTCTTGCAAGAAGTTCGGTTTGATGGAAAAGACCACTCGATGTTAAATCAGTCGCTGTAATCCGTTGAAGATCTCGATCCCGATCCACTTCCTCAGTAGGTAGACTGGCAGAACGAAGACCAAACAGATCTTGTTCATCATCCAAAGCACGGTTTTGTTGTGCTGCAGAACTACTACGTCGAATATAATTCCATGGTCGGGGTGAGGTTGGTATATCGATAGCATTCGTACCTTCATCATCATCTGGACTTGAATCTCGAGTGTTGGAAATTCTTTGTTGGGATCGAGGGGATTGACTAGGTCGACTACGACTTCGACGTGGTTCATATTCGATGATACTGTTTGCACTCAACCGTGATGGGATGGCTGGAGTATGAGGCGTATGTGGTGAAATTGGTTTTCCTGGTGATGAAGATGTAGATACCGAAGTTCCTGCAATCATTTGTGGAACACTTGAAAGTTGTCGACTTGATGATGATGAAGATCGATGAAGAAGGAGTGAAGATGATAATGAATCCGATAATGCCGCGTTTGAATCCCTCATGTTTCGATATTTGGAAAGTTGTGCTGTTGTCCTTCTCATGGATGCATCTCGAGATGCACTATCCTTTCGATTGAAACTTTTCAACTCTTTCTTTTGATCAAGAAGCTTTAAAAAGTCTTGCAAATTTTCATCATCAGTCTTGAGTGATCCTGAACTTGTTCCTTCACCTTCATTTACCATTTCAGAACCTTGTTGTACTGAAGATGATACACTACCCTTTCCACTGCTTAAATTATCATCTTCAGTTTTACTTCCACCACCAACAGAAAATCTACTACGTCTATGACCAAAACTACTGCTATAACGACTGATCGGAGCAGGTTTAGGTGAACTTGAAGCAGATGATGCGATGGCGGTTTCATTCGGTAATGATGGTTGTCGAAGAGCGGTTTGTGGGAGGGCGGTTAATGAAGTTCGATTTCTTGGTTGATTTAGAGGATTACCTCTTCCTAAAGAACTTCCAGGACGACCGAATGAACTTCCAGGAGATGGTGGAACTTGTGGACCAGGAGCAGGAGATGAAGATAATGAACCAGCTTTGAAAGGTTGAAATGATACTGAAGGTCTTCTTTGAGGGATTGTTTCAACCGATCGTAAGGATGATTTCGAACCTTGAGCTATCCGATGATTTGGAGGAAGTTTTTGAGGGGGTGATTCTGATGGCATATCTCTTGCTGCACGAAGAGCAGACATTGGACTTGTACCGGTAGTTGGACCAACTTGATGGAATGTTGACATACTTCCATATGCTTGACCTAATTCAGGAGTTTCTTGTTGATGAATTCGATTGGTAGGTAAAGATCCTGGTACAGGTACAGAATCTTGTTGACGACCTAATGAAGGTTCAAAAGAATCATCATCTAAACCCATGAATTGGGAAGAAAGTAAGGACTCGGAATCATCCACTCGAAAATCACAATTTGTACGATACGTCACCGATATACATAAAGGACCGATGGGAGAGTTGGATGGGTTGAAGGTTTGTTTTTCCGTAACTTCTTCCGATGATGGATATAATGGGACGTCGACGGTATCGAGTTTTGGACTTTTGAAATCGCCGTTGGAAATTCGGTACTTTAACTTTAATGAAGGTTGATTTGCTGGTTGTTTGGCCATTCGACGATAATACTTCCATGCAGGTAGCATATGAGTATAAGAGTAAAGAGAGCGGAATAAAACCACTGCTTTCTTATACACGTTTGGTAGTGGATCCTTCAATTCAGATGGTGGAACGGAATTTTTATCTCCTACGTGGACAACCCAACGTTCAAGTATTACTTGACTGGGTGTACTCACGCGGTTTGTTGGCCTTGAAGCATGTTCCGCAGATTGATTTAATGCTTCGGAAACATCCCATCGTTTACCATTTTCATCCAACACAACCAGTGTTTGTCTATGATCAAGATCTTTCAAATCCACATAAACCTCTATATGAAGAGGTGGGTGTTGTCCTCGTACAGCATCCATTTGTTTCCATTCCATCAAATCTTCCATAAGAATATCGGTCTCATCGAGTACGACGTTGAACTATTGAAAGTATTAGAATGTTGATATTATTCATAAAGTCTTATCAACATACCCATTTATTTTGCCTAATTTGTCCATTTCGATAACTTTGTGGAAGTATTAATCGTGAGGATATGATGGTGAGGGCGGCTTTGGTAAAGAAGTTCTATTAAAATATTAGCGAAAGTAGAGCAGAGAGAGAGAGAGAAGATAGAAGGTAGCATACCTGAATAACTTGATTCACTTTGAATAATTCCTTATCGGAATTTTGTTCACGATCTACCATTTCTCCTTCTTCATCTGTTCCTCTTGTATTGTATGGTATGGAATCGGTTGAACGACGTTCAGAGTAAGAATCCCGAGAATTGTTTGTACGTGTAGGGTTGGTCTGTAGGTTGTTGGCAGAAGATGCTGACCTAGGCGAAGGTCTTGGATGTTGATGCATGATGTGGTAGGTTCCAATAGGAGACTAGGATGTGTAGGTAGTCGTGGATGAAAAGAATTGGATGTAGAGGGTGTAATGGGGCTATGGTTGTTGGGGAATAAAGAGCAGAATACTGATGGACTCCATCACGAGAGCAAGTCGAAGCGTGGAAAATGTTGGGTGTGACTAGGCGACTTCTTCAGCAGATAGGTGCACGCGCAGGATTTGTCTTGATAGGCAGTTAAGCTCAGGCAACAGTCGCCATGGTTTTGGTCGGTGGGTATGGGTATACAAGGGGATTAGGTTGGTTTTGATGAGGTCGGTAAGGCGGTCTTGAGGCGGAGATAAGGTTGAGGACCTTGTTGAATGCGATTCTAAGTCGATCAAGGGTTGAGATTGATGGTGAAGGGTCGCGGATGAGGTAGGTCCTTGATGGGGTTTGGGTAGAGTCAAAGGACAATGGGGGGGAGAGAGGAGGATGGTGGTGAAGAGGTTCCCCGTGACTCGTTCATATGACGATGACTGATAGGGAAAGATGACAAGGGCCGATAGCAAGCAGCGCGCGTAGCTCTTAGGACGGGTGAAGGTGAGAAGGCTTGCGACGAGGATGAAAGAAGGTAGAAGGTAGGAGGAGAAAGGATAAAATCGGAGAGCGAATGACTTGATAGACAAGGTGGGCGTTTGGAGTTTGGCAGTGAGAGTGAAGGGCGCGCGTTTTCGACCTGGGGATTTCCTGTTGGCAAGCAACCGGACTGAATGACTGACTGACTTGACTGGACGGGAAGGGCAGGCAGGGCGAAAGAGGCTCGAGCACTGGGGAGCTCCAAGTTCTGGCCTTGGCTGTCACCTTAGTTCTATTTAGGCTTAGCGTCCAAGTCTAGTGGGGTCGGGGAGACAGGGAAGCTATCGGCGCCTTATTCCTTCCGCCATCCATCCTTTCCTTTCATCCATTCCCCCCCCCCATATCATCACATCATTCACTATCTACCCTACCTATCCTTCATTCATCCTGCATTTGTCTCTTTTTATGGTTTATGTCGTGTAACTTATTCCCACTCATCCAAGATTTGTCCCACCCTTTGTTCTACTCAACAAAAATTCCATCATCAAGCACAGCCATCCATCTATCAATCCATCGTTTCAAAATACGGTTAACTGCCTTGCCGATATCTACATTCCATTCGTCAATCCTTTGCCTCTCCTCCCTTGACCGGTTATACAACTTTCTACCCCTGTAAAACTGTGCCACCTTTCTAACTCTACCACCTCCACCGGTGAAGACGACTTGTCGGATTTCGCAAACTAACTAGCTACGTATTCTTTCTCTAACGCAAGCCAGGTCACCACTAAATGCATCATACATTTTTCACTGCATGGTCTAGTTACTCCATTTAGATTTATCATTTCCTTTCTTAGGTGGTTGCCTTGATTCACCTTTTACATCAACTTCTGCCTGTATCACCACTTTAGCGCTTTTGATTTTATTGGTTTTGTCTCATTACCATCAACCCCGACTCATAAATGAACGACTCATTGTGTAACAGATTATTTTAAGAGGTTGTCGTTTGCGGGGAAGACTGATTTTTCAGGTACAAGTAAGACATGACTTGATGTAGTAAAGGATGACCTGATTCAACCTTGGTAAATATGATATCTCAACTTCAAAAGCTTGTGTAATTAAATTCTCCTAATGACATCTCGACTTATCAAAAATAATGATAGATAATGCTGCCAAGTCTTTTCCACACTAAATACGTATTCATCATCTACACCGCCAAATGGTTTGTGGAGAACCCGTAGTTGTCAGTTGATGCAGGTTAAATTTTAGTGGGAGATCTTCCGTTCATATTAAACCTTTAACTAGTTTTGATATTTTATGATTTTCATTCCAAACAAAAACTTCAAAATAGTCAAAAGGAAATATCTTCCAAGGGATGAAGCACACGGAGTTTTAACCTCCGTGATTGGTCGATTTTAAATGACTACGAATGACTACATATGGCTAATACTGTACAATAGTTTCCATATAACCCTTCTACCCCACCAGAATAACATTCATATATCATTGTTATCCTTTTTTGTGAAGCTTTTGCGTATATTCAATTTTGTCAAGGTGTTGCGATTCAGAAACCACTAACTTCAACCGACAAATCGTTTCGTCATCGTCCCTCCCCTCGTACTTCCACAACCCCGATCACCAACAACGAATATCCAACGAACGACCACAACACCTTCAATACGTACCTCATCCATCATATCCGACCGTAAAAACCTTTTCCATCTCCTCGCCGAACCCTCCGAACTCTTCCAAACCCCTCGAATAACCTATACAACCTCCCCCGCATCTTCGCCACCTGTCATTCCCGATCCTACATCAGTTGCGCCCGGCAACTCTCTCCTTCTTTGGAGTCTTCCTTTGCTTCACATTTGGTACCTTTAAATAAGCTTTGGCTCTTTGTAGTTATTAGCGAGGTACTATACGTAGAAGCTTTAGGATTACTCCATCCCCTTATCAGCACATGAGTGGATATCTTTGGAAATATTATCTTGAAGATGATGTCGAAAGTTTCCGGCATGTCATCGAAAACACCCCCCACAATACACGTTCTGGAACACAGAAAAGCTTTGTTGGCTGGCAGGGAACGTTGAACAATAGTCCTGGTAGTTTGGGAGCTTCTCCAATAATCAATACAAAAGGAAGAAAGGGTGGAATCATCTCTCTTACAAAGACGGATATCAACAGTAGAGATACTGCTGGATTGACGATTTTACATCATGCATCATCGTCATCATCTGAGAATTCCATCGGATTTGTTCAAATACTTCTTGAACATCCTTTGACGGATCTTTATATTCAGGATTATGAAAATGGATGGACAGCACTTCATCGAGCATTTTATTTCGGAAATATCACAATCGCACGTCTTATCCTTACTCGAGATACTCAAGATATCCTTCATGGTTTCAATCAACATTCAAAGGGTCTTGTCAAGATTAAAGATAAGGAAGGTTATGGACCATTGGATTTATTTTCAATGACAATCAAAGATCGTCCACTTGATTCAGATGAAGGAAATGAAAATGATACCGATTCAGATGATGATGGAATTGCACATGGGGATAGTGGGGACAGGGATGATGGAGAACGGAAGAGATTGATCAAACCACCAATTCATCTTGATGGTGATGAAGTTTATACTTTTGGAAGTAACAAGAATGTTACTTTGGGATTTGGGGATCAAGATGATCGACAATTTCCTGAACGGATTATTCTTCGTAGACCGGATCACCTCGTTCGAAGATTCTATCAAGAAGAGTTGGAAAAAGAAAATCAAAAATGGACATCGATGAATTTACCAGGTCAGGAATCCATCAACCTGCAACCTAAATCATCTACAGATCTTCCAACAATCATACGAAATACTCCCATCATCATTCAAGATGTTCAAATGTCAAAATTACATACCGCCGTTCTTACCACCGATCCAGAATCAAATCTTTACATGTGTGGTCATGGTCCTGGTGGTAGGCTTGGTACTGGAAACGAAACTACTCGATATCAATTTATTTGTATCGAAGGTGGTTCACTTTCTCATCAAAAAGTTGCTGCTGTTGCTTTGGGTCAAAATCATACATTGGCTTTATCCGATGAAGGAGAAATCTTTTCTTGGGGTAATAATGCCTTTGGACAATTGGGATATTCTTTACCAAAACCAAACCTCAAAGATGATGATCCTATTCAAACACTTCCAAGACAAATTTATGGACCCTTGAAAAGAGAAATCATTACTGGAATTGCTGCATCTAGAATTCATTCGGTTGCACATTCAACGACATCTCTTTATACATTTGGAAAGAATGAAGGTCAATTGGGGATTGTTGATTCAGATGCAAGATCTCTTGAAATTCAAATTACACCAAGAAAGATTGCAGCATCTTTATTTTCATCTCTAATCTCTTCAGTATCAGCTATTGATGGAGCTACGACATGTTTACTTGAAAATCATGAAGTTTGGGTTTTTGCAAATTATGGTTACGCTCGAATATCGTTTCCATTGGATGGTTTTACCAATTACTTTTTGAAAGATAGTTGGCTTACCACCAAATACGATACAACACCAAATCGAATTTCAAAAATCACATCCGGAGGAGATACAATATGCGCCTTATCAAGTTCTGGAGAAGTTTTTACAGTTGCTGTTAGTAGACGATCCGAACCTAGTAACGACACTGGAACTTCTACAACAAATCCAAAACAAATTCGTGGAGCTTTATCACAACCTTATCGAATTTGGTCAGCGAAAAAGGGGCATATGGCTGCAAGAGATGTTGATGTTGATCAAGATGGTTCTATCATCCTTACTACCGATTCAGGTACTGTTTGGAGGAGAACTAAAAGAGCTACAATCAAGAATGCTACAGCTGCTGGATCTGGAGAAAATCGTCCGAAAGATTATAAATTTCTTCGAGTACCAGGATTGACACGAGTCATTGCTGTAAGAGCATCTGCATTTGGAGCTTATGCAGCTATACGAAAAGATTGCGATGTAACCAAGTCTCAAATTGAGGTTGATGGACCTAATCTTTGGAATGATCTTTCACCAATATCCCCATTTCATGAATTAAACCATTTTGAAGAAAATTCGGATGATGAAGATCCCCTTCCAAGATTTTGGCAAAATCATTCTCAAAAAGATTTACTTCCAAGAAGAGTTTTACGTTCAAAAGATTTGGAAAATGAATTGAAAGATATTCTACGACTTCAAGATGATTCAGGATTCGATCTAGATATTGCTACCACCCTTTCCGACCTTCGAATACCCGTACATCGGTTCATTTTATCAGGACGTAGTTCAATTCTACGAGATTTTCTAAATGGAAATGATTCTTCTATTTCAGATCTTGTTACTTTGGAATATCCTACGAATTCTCGACCGCTTCTTACATTTCAAGGATTTGATTTCCTTACAATCTTCAATCTAATCCTATACTCTTATACGGACACCATTGTGGATTTCTGGAAACATGCTCAACACTATCCAACCATGGCATTTCGATATCGATCCATCAGAACCGAAGTTATGAAACTTGCATCTCGATTGGAATTACGTCAACTTGAACCTGCTGCTCGACAAATCAATTCTCCAAGAAGATCTTTAAATCTGGATATGGAACTTGCAATCAAAAATCCTTCATTCTATAATGATGGAGATGTGATTGTAGAATTATCCGATGGAGAAATGTTTGTACACTCTTCAATCATGTGTCAAAGATGTCCATTCTTTGAAGGACTTTTCCGTGGTAAAGCAGGTGGTTCATGGCTTATTGGAAGACGTGAAGATTCCTCCGATCGTATTCGAATCGATCTTAAACATATTGAAAAGAATATTTTTAAGATCATTCTTCAACATATCTATGCGGATTCCGGAGAAGAACTTTTCAATCATGTTATAAGTGAAGATTTGAATGATTTTCTTGCGCTGGATGAACTTTTGGATCATATTATGGATGTTATGGGAGTTGCGAATGAATTGATGTTGGATCGACTATCTCAAATTTGTCAAAGATTGATTGGGAGATATGGTATGTTTAGGACTTCCTTTTCATGAATTATACTAATGATTTCAGTCAATTCACGTAATGTTTGTCAACTCTTAAACGCCATATCACCAAGTTCAGTATCAGAATTTAAAGATGCTGGATTAGAATATGTTTGTTTAAGTTTGGAAGCTGTCATGCAAAATGGGTATGTTTATTCATCACTTTAACTTCTTTACTGACATGTAATAGCTCTCTTGATGAACTTGATGAAGATCTCTTACTGGAACTTGATCAAGTGGTTAGAGAAAATCAACTTACTTATCTACCATTTGCAAGAAGTGGAAGAGCCGAAGCACTCCTATTCGAAAAATATCCCGAACTTGCCGAAAGAATCGAAAGAGGGAAACGTGCAAAAATCGATGCCATCGTATTATCCAACAAATTTGCAGACGATGGTATAACTTCAACATCATTCCGATCACAAAGTTTGGAAGAATTGTCCGCATCTCCTTTAAGGCAGAAATCTCGACGAAGAGGATCTCAAGCAAAAGTCACTTCAAGTCCTTCTTTAACTCCTTCACTTAAAGGAAAGGCTTCTGTGGTGGATTTGATGTTTGAAATGTCGGATGATGAAGGAGAAGAAGAGAAGAAAATTGATACTTTTGATATTCAAGATATCAATACACCTATAGGATCTCCCGAAGATTCATGGACAAGGAAAGTAGATGTACTTCCACAACCGGAAAAGGAACCAGGAAAACCATGGGGATCAACACCATTAAAACATGATAAATTGGATTTGAAAGATATCATGGCACAAGCATCATCCGATAAACCCTCAGGATTATCGATTGGATTATCCAAACAAGCAAAAGAAGATCGACCTTCTGGATCATTCAATACGAAAATGTCTCAAAAGGAAAGAAAGAAACTTCAACAATCACAACAATTAGGTTTACCGGGAACTCCTCAACCCAAACCTGTAGCTCCTACTGTATCGCCATGGCAAGCAATGTCTTCTCAACGAAAGATATCGAGTCCGATTGTTTCGGCATCTCCTCCGGAAAGATCTACAACTCCTCAACTTACCATGCGTCAAACTATCGCGAATAGTTCGAAACAAAAGGATGAAAAATCACAACCTTCTCGAAGTATATCCAGACCGAGTCCTTCTTCGTCATCAATACCTACCCCTAGATCAATCCGTCATATCCCATTACCTTCTCATTCCCCAACCTCTCCATCTCAACATCTCACCATGATGGAAATCCTCTCTCAACAGCAGGCTGAAAAGGAATATGTTCGTGATGCGGCGGCTAAGCGGAGTTTGCAGGATATTCAACAAGAACAGGAGTTTCAGGAATGGTGGGATGCGGAGAGTAAACGGGTTATGCAGGAAGAAGAAGATAGGAAGAGGGTTGAAGCTAGAGAAAAGAGTGGGAGGGGGAGGAATAAAGGGAGGGGTGGGAGGAGAGGTGGGATGAAGGGGAAGGGGAAGAAGGATGAAGAGGATACTTTGCCTTCGACTTCTACGCAATCTCCGACGGCTCCGAAACGTGATGGTGGGGAGAGAGGGAGGGGGAAGGGGAGGTATAGAGGGAGAGGTGGAAAGCAGCAGCAGGCAAAGGATGGTAGTTGATATTCCTTGTAGATATTATCTTTCCAGCATATCTTAAACTCTATGCAATACATTATATCCTTCTTAAGAGCTGCTGATTATATTCAGAATCTATGTGCTATCGATTATCTATTCTCCTTTATCAAATCTTTCAAACTCTGTAAACCCCCTTCATACTGACTAACATCATATTCATCAGGATAGGCCTCCAAGATTCCTATCAACTCCTTTGCGTGGGCCCTCTGCTCCTCACTGATGTCCTCCCAAACATCAGTGAAAACGTTCCTGATCGCCGGTTTCATGGCCTTCTCCGCCTTGTCAAAAGCCACGAGAATCTCCTTGCGCGCATCACTCCGCAAATCGCGCTCTTTATCGTCATCCCAAAGCCCTCGACCCTCCAGCCACTTCCGGAGTCGTACAATGGGGTTATCACGCCGTTTCCAGTCCTCAACCTCGACGCGTTGGCGGTATGCATAGCTATCGTCGGAGGTACTGTGATGACCTACACGGTATGCCATCATTTCGATGAGAACGGGTCGTCCACCTTCAGAGAGTGCCAAACGCCTTGCCTCTTTTGTAGCGTGGCGGACAGCGAAGATGTCATTTCCATCAATTCGAATGGTATCGATCCCGTAACCTGCACCTCGACTGGCTATTCCATCACCTCGGTATTGATCACTGGTTGGGGTGGAAATCGCGAATCCATTGTTTCGGCAAATGTAGATGGCGGGAACTTGACGGGTTGCCGCTATGTTGAGTGCAGCATGGAAATCTCCTTCACTAGCTGCACCTTCTCCGAAATAGCATACAGCTACTCGAGGTGGTATATCCGGTTGTTGGATATTCTGGAGCTTGAGAGCGTAAGCCGCACCCGCCGCGTGAGGAATTTGAGTTGCAAGGGTAGAGGAGATGGTATGAATGTTGAGATCCTTGCTTCCATAGTGTACAGGCATATTCCGTCCCAACCCGAAGTCTTGCGCGTTTGAGAAGAGCTGATTCATGAATTGGTCGAGGGAGAAACCTCGTTGGAAGAAGACTCCGGTTTCACGGTATTGACAGAAAACGACGTCAGAGGGGGAGAGGGCAGAGGCAGAACCGATTGCAATTCCTTCTTCGCCGGCGGAGACCTGAAGGGATTAGTATTCCGTATGAAAGCGGAAGGCTTTACGTACCATGTAGAAACTTAACCGGCCTTGCCTTTGAGCTTCAAACATGAGCAAATCCATGATGCTTACTGCTAGACATTAGCTTCACCCAAAAATCTAAAGCGTCAACATACAGGTAACCATGTTCTTGTATAAATCCAAAGCTTCCTCGTCGGTAGTATCAACACCCCTCTCCTTATCAATCACCTCCCCATATTGATCCATGACTCGGTATGTAGAAATGGCATCGTTATTCGCCGGACGAAGGAATTCGAGGTTATTCGAGAATTTACTGTTCAAAGCACCCGGAAAGAGAACTCTACATTCAGTTAGCTATCATTCCCATACAGAGTAGCATATCTTACCTCTCAGCATTCGGGGTTGAAGCTACCGTCTTCCATCTCCGCCCTGGAAGGGGTTGTCCTCGTCTCAGACATGAATTCGACGCGAGTATCCGTCTGTAAGGTATTCTGAAAGTCGTAAATCTCGAAGCCATGGTGACGGCGTTACATGATGAACTTCAAAATGTGGGGGAGAGTCCGGGGAAAGCTTGCAGGCGGCACGGTTGAAGGAAGGATTGCCGCGGTTCGGTCATTATCGGCTCAATTCAGTTCAGCCCTATCGAACCCTCCAGGCGGCGGAATCCTTGCTTGGCCCTTGCAGATCACGTGTTAGCGCGGAACTTGAGAAATCGGACGATCATTGGAAACTTCATTCACCAACCACCCACCCGTCATGAACGCCTCGACGCTGGCCCGACGCCAATTGCTACGGAATGCACGAAGAGTCGTAGCTCAAGAACCTTATCGATGCTTCTCTTGTTCTCTCCGTCAAGCTGAGCAGCAAACTCCGCCTCGTCAGGATGCTTCACCACGAACAACCCATTTTGGGTTTGAAACCATTGCGGAGGCATTGAAGGAGCAGAAAGGTATGTCTTCGTACACCGCAATTGGTAATTAAAACTAACCGGTGAATAAAACAGTTGGCAAAGTCTTTTCCTCCGTCGCATCCTCCTACGATACAATGAACGACCTCATGTCCCTCGGTATCCATCGTTTATGGAAAGATCATTTTGTTCGCAATCTCAACCCTGGGATAAACCCCCTCATCTCCACCTCTACATCCTCCCGCGGCCAAAACATCCTCGATATCGCTGGAGGAACTGGGGATATTGCATTCCGAATGCTAGACCATGCCTCCAACATCAACAACGATCCACATACCCGAGTCACGGTTTCAGATATCAATCCGGACATGTTGGCTGAGGGGAAGAAGAGAGCGCTGCAAACACCTTATGCTCGGAGTCCTCGATTAAGTTTCCTCGAAGCGAACGCGGAGAATCTATCTACGATCGAGAGTAACTCCATCGACCTCTATACTGTGGCTTTTGGGATTCGGAATTTCACGGACAAACCCAAGGCGTTGAGGGAGGCATACAGAGTCTTGAAACCTGGTGGTGTATTTGCTTGTTTGGAATTCTCCAAGGTCAACAGCCCCGCTTTCGATTTCGTTTACAAGCGGTGGAGTTTTGGTGCTATACCATTGATCGGGCAGCTCGTGGCGAATGATAGGGATAGTTATCAATATCTGGTTGAGAGTATTGAAAAATTCCCATCTCAAGAGGAGTGGAGAGATATGATCAAGGAAGCTGGATTCCTTGTACCTGGACAAGGATGGGAGGATTTGACCGGGGGGATTGCGGCCATCCATAAAGGCGTTAAACCTTTAGATTCGAAATGAAGTAGAGATCAAAGTCCAACCTAACATAATTTAAAGGTTTAAATGTTTGCTACGCGCGCGGCTGGTCTAGCTCGTAAGAAGCTTTCTACTCTTTAGTCTGCATATCTGCCGCCATGCTGTTGCTTGTCTTTTTGCACGCGCAGTTGGATCACGGTTGCGATTATAGACTTAAAGGGGTATTTACTTTTCATACCGGAAAGTAGAGTTTGATGAATGAAAGAAAAATTATTCAATGAAGGATAGAAGATCTAATGACTCGGTAAAAAGGGCCTAATCCATATTGTAGAGGCTATCATCATCATCATCATCATCATCATCAT
>AJFL01000699.1:0-14173 GCA_000467735.1 Rhytidhysteron rufulum CBS 306.38 | reverse complement strand
CATCATCATCATCATCATCATCACCACCATATTCCAAAATCCTTATAATTATGAGAGTTTAACACCATACCGCATCGCAACCAAGATATATCCGCGTCGACTGCCCAGGATGTTCATCATCAGGCATGTATACCGCTTTAGACGAAAATCCAACCCATAAAACCACGATCAATTTTCTTATAATCCATCACCACGTATTCATCCATAGAAAATCGTACCCTGAACAACACATACATCAGAAACCGAAGGAAGGGATGAACATGGAAGGAAGCTTTCAAGTGCTCACATGAGCTTTTCATCTAGCTCTTATCTAGGATACTCCAATGTCGGAACATCATATTCCAGGTATTTCCGGAAAACACAGTATCTCATCTCCCAAACATTCATGAGCCTAAGATCTCATATCGTGTTTGATTGTGACGGATTGTGATTGAATGTTCATGTATTCAAGACTTGTTCCCAAACCCACATGATGGCTTTTTCGTTGTATTCCAAAATTCTCTAAATCTCCATACCAAATACCGTTTTAATCATATGAAACCCATTCGGAGTTCGAATTCTCTTATCCGATAAATGCCGACAGCATCAAAGGTCTCCATGTCTGATCAATCACTTCCCTGATATGGGAATGTGGTAGTGGAGAAGGAAAAGGGAAGGAGGAAGAGCATACAGGAGGGGATTTTATACCCACTGATGATGTCTTGCTTACGTAATCATGTGATTGAATTTCTTCACCGCTTCCAAGCTTTCGTTTCGGGGGTAGGGCATATGAACCCCCGATATCCTCAGACAAAGATATTATCTCTTCTACACTTTTTCTTTTTCACGGTGATGGTTAGATTTACCATACTCTCCGAGATCCAAGATTAAGGTGTGGGAGGGCTGTTTTAGAAGCGACGATCAAGGATATTATGGTTATGGACGATAGCATCGATTCACTCCTCGTTACCAACTGACGATGAAAAGACTATCTATGCCTTCAATCGCTCTATGCAAGATGGTCTTGATGGATCCTCGACATGCACTGAGAAGCGTGATGATGCTTGTGGTGTTGTCTTTGGAGATTTATCAACTATCAGTGACGTGCTTTTAGAGAAACACGACCCTTCCTTAAATGGAAAGAGTGGCGTGGAAGAACCCTTGGCTGGGACTTCCAATGTGGAGGATTTTGGTCTGCAATATATTGAGAATACGATTTCTATGGTGGTTGGGCTTGGAGGGTTGTTGATGATGATGAGGGAAAATATTATGTGATGATGATGAATATCATCACCAACCAACCATTCCTATTCTAGGGGTGAATGTACATTGATTTTTCTTGGATCTTTTCTACCCGCATGCCATTGATGCAGATGGCTTTAGTGTCATAGGAGTAGTCTTGGATAATATATGAACGCCCATGGCGTGAATAGCGATGTTGTCGGGCTTGAATGACGGTTTACACCCATTAACTCATGTAGTATACTGCGGTTAGTTTACAATGCTTATATCACCACATAAAATTCTAATCCCACGTTAGACTGCTTGTGACGAAGCATCTGCCAGAGGGGCCATCCCGCTTTTCCCTCTTGGTCTTTCAGTTCGGAGAGTTTGGAGCTCCATTCAGTGCTGCTGCGATTTCGTTTCTGCAAGAGTATCATACCACCAAAAAAATGTTATTGGTAAAGAGGAGAAGATTGTTGAGGTGGAGAGGGAGGATTTTATACTTCAACGATTATCAGAAGGTTAAAGCACGTGATCAGCGATTAGTCAAGGGAACGTGCCCTTCATAACTAAGCCCCCTTTCTTCTGCTCTTCACTGCATCCAAAACCACTGGAGTGATTATCCGGGAGAAGGTGAAATAAAAATGCTTTGGATCTCGTGGTCGCAGGTGTGCATAGGGTCCACATTTATTGAAGAAATGACCTAGGAAATTCGGTACCAAAGATTATGACCCCAAGGTATAAACGCCGATGGTCTGACTCTTATACTCACTGCAAGCCCGATGGGAATATTCAAATTCATTGTTCTCTATGATTTTGGTAATCAATATTGGCATGATTTACAAAGGTTTTACAGCTCCGAGTTTTCTGTAGCAAGTGGTGGTGGCTTTCCCTTGGGGAAAGTCATTTCCCATGCGCTTTGTACCTGAATTGACAGACTATCTTGGTAAGCTGATGCTAGTGCGACTAGACCAAATGGACGCCCATTAAAGTCAAGATAGCTCGGGGGCGGTGAAGCTATAGGGTAACCTAGATAATGATACAAGTCAGACCGAGAACGATCACAGAAATGGAGAATCAGTATACTCATACAGACCTGCGATTCCCGCGATGTAGAACAGGGGTCCATCTCCTAGTCCCATAATGACGTCTACATTATTTTCTTTGAGGGTTTTGTCAATTCCGAAATCCCGACCAGATTTGCGAGCGTGAGACAAGATATCTTTATATTCTTCTTTACTCAGGTTTGATTTCTGAGCTCGAAGAAAACCACTTTGGTTGTTATAACTTTTCAAAAGTTGACTGAAATTCAACAGTGACTGAATAGAGATTTATGAGGCGGAAGTTCCTCATCTGCATGATCATTATTGAACTGGATAAGTTCTAGGTTCTTGATCTTTGCATTTTCCACCGAAGCAAGGTATTTTTCCAAAGCTGAAGCAAAATCGTTATCTGTAGGGGTTAGATGATAATGGCAGTAGGCCCAACCTGCCTACCAAAATATTTATCAATAATTTTATCCCCATTTTGAGTAGCTTCTGCCCCACTGATAAAAGTAACTTGTTTTAATGCAGCAACTGTGCTCAGCCTTTATAAGCGGCTTCAATATCCCTAATCTTCGGGGAAGACTAGACCTTGAAAGAATGAGGGGTATAAGGATAGTGGATTCTTACCATTTGGTCAGTGGCACCTTTTTCAGATTTTTCCATACTCTGTTCATGCGGCCAATCCTCTGGTTTAACCAAGCCTATCCTGATAGTGCCCCATTTTCCCGTCACTGAAAAGATGTATTCCCCCGCTGGTATTGGAAAATCTTTTGGGTCAACCATGATGTCTAGAAGATTGGCGAGATTGCAGAGGGACTTCGTCATCGGTCCAGCTGAATCACAGAGATGAGACACGGGAATGATGCCAGTTTGCGAAACGAGATTCATTGTAGATTTAATAGTATAGAGTGCAGCTCTGTCAGCAGGTACAACGAGGGAACCAATGGTCTCTGTGCCAATGGATACGGGGGCGAAGCCGGCGGAAACACTGATAGCAGATCCGGAGGAAGATCCACCGGGGTTCTAAAGTTTTATTAGCCTAAAATATGGAGCCTAAGAGAAGATACTGACACTATGGCCTTCAAAGGTGTCATCGTCTCTAAAGCCTCTTTGCACGTATGCTGATTGGCCTTGTCCAACCACAACACATCAGGCATAAGGGATGCATTCTGATCTGGACATCATGTTAGGCAAGCAATAGATATATCTCATTAGAGCCGACTTCACCTATAGAAGCTAAGTTCCTATGAAGACATTAGTATAATGTAGCATCAACTGAGGTGAAGAGTTTACAGAAAGGCTAGCTTTCCCTAGAATCAGACCTCCGGCGTCAATGAGCTGGACTATGAGTTACTGGATTGGTATCATTCAATAGGCCATGAACCATCTACCTTCTGTGCAACGTCGGCATGGTGACGAGGGCGAGAACCCACAAGAGCCAAACTACCCGCTATTGTATCCAGCCCTAGCTCCGCGTGAGTAGCGATGTTGTCCTTTCAGCAATATCAGTGACCACGCAGATGGTACAAAAGGGATGAGAGGATTGGCTGCGTACCTTGATAAGGATAGGGATTCCGTGAAGCGGACTGCGTACTATACCAGAAGCGCGTTCTTCGTCTAAACGCTGCGCTTCTTTATACAAGATGGGCCGGGGAGTAGTGGCAATCACAACTCATAGGTAGTCGTTGTCTTTTACAATACGATCCAAATACATGTCCACTAAGGAGGCTGTGGTGATTTTGCCTGCCAACAGCTGAGCTTGAAGGTCAGCCGCCGTGGCTGTGAAGGGGTTAATTCCAGGTGGCATAGCGGACTGTGGTACTACAAAGTAACGTGAAGATACAAGTGCAGGTATGGGTGCGGATGTAGGTGTAGGTGGTCCGGTGAGAGATGGGGAAGGTTTGCTGAATCTTTTGGGTCTCTGAGTCTTTAGGTCTTAGCCGATAGTCGGGACTCGTATCATTCGCCGGCGATGAAATAGTTACACTCATCATGCCCTATACCGGAATTTCTTACTAATCCCTAATGATTATCTCCATCACCATGGCCACCAGCATTCCAAGATTCAGTCCTCTCGCTTATTTAAGTTACCCTGATGCCACCCGGTGTTCGTCTTCATCTCTAAAAGCTAGACCACCTCTCATAGTTCTAACTGAGACTTCAGATTTGATGTCCAAATCCAACTACAAGAGTTGTAATTACAGTGCTTCGAAAAGGTAATCCCAACCATGCGAACCCAGAAGTCGTGCGTTAAGACTCTTCGTAGGGTTTTTTACTAATTAATATAAGAGTACACATCTTTCCAACAAATCATTGATAGATGATACGTAGAAGAAGGAGAGCTAACACTTCACACACCTTTCCTGACCATATGAGGTAAACATTCCCAAACCATCCCTGAACAGATTAGTTAAGAAACTGCACTCCACAACATGACATGAGTGGATTGAGAAGATGAGACCAAGATACCATTATATATTTCTATGACTATGTCCTTTGGCTGGACCTCCGCCAACACCAACCTATTCCGTGACCTTATCAAGGCAATTAGCAAGGCGACACCCCCATGAAATCGGACTCTTTTGACCATTGAGTGCACGATACCTCTCCAACTCATATCGCCAATTTCCAAGATGTTGTGGTAGGCATCTCCAACATCCATCTTTCCGATAACTTCTTTTAATCTTAGTCTAATTCCCATCCATATCGGTTCTCGTAAATGACTGAGAATGATGGTCTCTGGTCTTGGGTTTCCACGCGTACGCTTCAACCGAATCCAAGTCCGGCTCACATACGGAGTGAGATATACAGAGGACGTTACCAACATGGTTGGGTGATATATGATTATTTTGGAATTTGAAACCGGTGTCCAGATCTAACCCACATTATGCAACAAATCATGCTTTTTCGGAGAGGGAATACGACAATATAGTCCTTTAATTCCTAACCCTGGTTCCGATCCCGACTCCGGAATATAGCAGTCGATTATGATGGATTTAGCGAAGGCGTTTCCAAACATTCGCTGTTTGAATTATGGTTTCTGAATCTAGAATCATCTTCAGTCCTAAAACACCATATTTATTGAATTTGTTCTTTGGGAACAATGATCCATAACGGCTTTTTCAGTGACGTTTCATATGTCATCCACGAAACCCAACCGCACCCGAGTCAATCTACATTAAGAACGGCACTTTGAGATTTATTCAATTTCAAGAAAGGCAAAACCAGGGACATCCGCCAAGATGGAGTGATGGATTTAATGAAATAATAACGAACCCATTCACACCAGCGTGTGGTCATCGAATTCTTGGCTATTTCCCAACAAAGCAAGACCATCAAAAGCCTTCTTTGATGTCTATGTTTCATGTGTCCTTCACCAGTCCTAAGCATCACCAGTCAGACCAGCCTATATTTCTTCACCTACAAACCATGTTTGAATCCGCACAAGATGGAGTGCTCAGAATTGGCGCGAGTGATTTATATATCCACTCGGCTAGCCACGATAGGATTGTCTGATACGAGTATGCTACTCCCATGGAGATCTTTAACAGCTCTGAAGTAAAGCATGTCATAATATCTTCAACTCTCGTCAAGCTGCCCAAAAGGTGAGCTTTGGGTACAGTTGGGAAAGAAACAATGTTCCCATACCAAGAACAAGGTTTGGGATATATCTCTCACTGAGATCATTCAGTAAACACCAATCATGTGACTTTAGAACAATATCACTGGTCAAAGCTACCAATCCCAAAACAACACCCACATGAGGTGATCCATGATTTGTATGAGATTCCAAACACGATCCCATCATCTTTCCCGTATTTCATGATAGGAACACATCCATAGATAAAATAAGAGGTCCTATTTTGATGCACCCTACGTATCTAGTGTCGTAGTAATATGTCCACCCCAAGAAGACATGTACCATTGACATGCATTGGTTCAATTCTCCAGTGATGGTAGCTTTAGTATTAGACTTCCGTCAAAAACGAAATACCAATTCATCAGCAACTGCAACTTTATTCTGGGAAAGAGGGAAAGAGATATCATGAATAAGAAACGGCCAATTCTTGCTATATATGGAAGCAATCAATCCACACCCCCACCCTGGCCACATGTGAGAGGCTACATCACTCTCCACCCAAGCTTCGATCCTACTCTCAATGGTCTTTTCAACATCGCCAATTCGTTCGGTTAGAGTGTCATCAATCTCTTCGACTCGTTTTTTAAGGTCTTACTTTATTGTTGTAGCTTGATACCTCATCACCCAATTCCGAGGAACCCAACGTCAAAGAATCAGTCAAGATTCCACTAAAAAAGCAGAGCCACACATTACATGTTCATCAAATCCATGATAGCTCCCAGTCGACCCAACGAACACACCCACATAGCCACTGATCCCTCAGTGCTATAGAGAAAGGACGCCCATACATCGTATCCGTACGAACGAAACGATAATACCAAGTTACCATTCCGATCAGCAAGACACCCATACATCGACTTCTTCGATCCTTCTTATCCAACAGACACACTCGCATGTAGGGGGCGTGAACATTCACTTCTATTCCACACCCGAATCAAACTTCCACCGCCCAGACACTCATATCCGTGATATGATAGAAGTATTATACTAAGAACCTCATTCTCATAACATGGTATGCATAGTTCGGAGTAAAGAAGGCGAATCCAGTATTAAGATCAAACTTCCACCTCGTCAAAACATAACTATGTGTTCAAGGGAGTCCATTGATATATGCAAAGCCACCAGGGGTATACCACGCATATCTCATGTTCCTTCAGTTTCCTGATATACACGCCAAACCCTCACTTAAAGTGCACTTAAGGCACCAAGGCCATGAGAGGAAGGTTGATCACCCTTTTTTTTATCAATGATCCAACATGAGTTATTGCATATTCGTAGTTGGTGTAAGCTTACACTCACACAACGCACCAAAGCCATGGGAGGCTGGTATCGTCGATTTCATCCCTGGATATACTACCCGATGCTCCAAAGACCAACCCAACATGGAGAATTCTGGCTTTTATTCTTTTGATGCAAATTCCCACTCCACCCACACCAAAGCCATAGGGTACCATCTCGATGTCTTTTTAAAACTCAAGCTACCCCCCTCAAATCTCCAAAGACCAGCCCACCATAACGCAAAGCGCTTTCTAGATTTGGCGTCAGATCCCAACCCAACCACACCGAAGTCATCGCACGTTAGTTTTCGTAACTTTTTAACCTAAACTACACCACTCACTACTCCCAACATGCGCCCTTCTTCCTTCCCGATTTGATATAAACTCCAAACCACCCAACGCACCAGAAACATAGGTTGTTAGTGCTGAGGTTAGTTGAGCCCGCGACATATCTACCCAGATGCCCAAGACACCAGCATATCCTTTGAGTAATTCCTCAGATGTTATGAAACTCCACAGAAACACCAACTTCCCAGACATTTCATGTTGTCAACATACTCTTTCAGCTATCTGAACCCCAGGCACCAAAACACCCCACATGAAGAGGGAATTTGAAAGAAATTTGGCCTCGTTGTCCCATTCTCATTCTTGGATGATGGTTTTGATTGATGGTTCGAGAAACCACATAACGGTGCATCCAGATTTGTTTTACCAAGACAGACATGGGTCCCAGCTATGTCATCTTATATCCCAATCCCAATCCCAACCAGAAAGACCATATGTCCTTAATAGTTGGGGGCTAGTCGCCGAACATTCATTTCATCGCTTGTCCATTTATATTCCAAGCCAAACCAAATCCAACCTCATCCAAAAAGAGCATTAGATGTATTTCCCAAACATCACTGCAGACCTACGCTTCTTATATTCCAACCAACAAAAACATTTCCAGCTTCACCTTGGAAAGTTATTCACCAAAAATATCCCATTGTTCCACCGCTTTTATTCCAAACCCAAGCCCAAACCCTTTCTCATCGTTCTGTTCAACGACCTTTTTCGGGCTTCATGAAGAATAATGGTAGAGCAAGGACCAGAAAGAACCATATGCTTCCTTTTTCAGTTCAGTCTGATTTATCTACCAAACATCTACTTTGCCGTAGATTGATTGTATTTCAAGTCCCGGACCATTCCTCTCTTTTCAGCTCGGAAATCGATTCCCCACCATCAAATTGTTGCTCAAGCTGTTAGTATATATCCCAGTTCCGAACCAACTCCCAACAACAGACCATTTCGCTTTTTCTCGGGAGCCTTTTTTCACCCAAGCATGAACGCGTTTTTCAGCCTCTTATGTTCCAATACTAAGTCCTTACCGGGAAAACCATAAGCAGGAAGTACAATGGAAGTTATTCACCACAACATGCAACGTCTCATCCATGTATTCGATTCCCAACCCAATCCCAACGAGCAAGAACATTTCCTTTGATTTATCTTTAGATTATTCCCCAACCATAAATCATTCGCTGCTTTCACTTAAAGTATACCCAAGTCCCAACCAACATTTGTAAAATATTTGTCCCCAGTTATCCACCACAACATATCATCAAGAGATATAGCTTGTTGGATTTCCAACCCAGTCCCTGTCCCAACAAGCAAGACCATTCCACCTCCCCTAGATACTAACTTTATCCACTCAACCATCGAGCCAAATAGATATTTCGTTCGATATATCTCAAATCCAAAAAACAGTCACACCCATCATCTACTCCCATCTACTCCGTTGTTTTCATTGTTCAATCCAAGCAGACATATGATATACCACCAGAAACAACAACCCAAGACACACACATCACGGTATTCAGTATCGGGTTTTTATTCCACAACCCACAATCCGCATGTCCATTCCTAATCTCATAATAAAGATCATTCCAAGTAGTAGTCTGACGTACCAGAAACGCACCCCATAACGGCGAGTCGGAGAGAAGTAGTTTATCCTCCGGGTCCACCACAGAGCTGCATAACAAGGTCAAAATCGTGAATCTCGAGTTCAGTCCCAAACCCACACCATAGATCAACATAAGCAAATCCAATTTAATTCATGAGCGCGTGTGACATGGCGGAAAAAACGAACCCCAGACACACATGAGGTTTGTGTCTTTGCCATTTAATCCACAAAACCAAACCCAAACTCCACCCATTCACCAGTGGCAGTGTTAGGTCTAGACCCAAGCCCATCCTCATGTATTGGGCGGCTTACACGTGGTTTGAATCCACAAGCAAAGCAAGTATCAGCACAACAGAACATCCATAAGACGAACCCCATGAAATCTTCATTCTTGTGTGTTCTTTAGTTCACATCCAACCCAATCTCCTTTCAAATCCCAGGTCCAGTCCCAAACCCATGATATAGGATATCCTGGATTATTTTTAAACATACCAGAATAACCCAAAAGGCACACCCCATGGATAAATACTTTCTCTTCATGTATTTTGATCCTCCCAACCAAACTAAACCCCAACCCAGTCCCAGCTCCACACCCATATTCCCGAGCCATCTAATTGAATGAACAAACATCCACCACAACTCCACCTCCACCCCTTTAACCCCATAAACTTCCTCAACTTGCCATCCCAAACCAACCCAACCCACACACATCCAAATCAGACTCCCAAGCGTAGACCCAACACACCAACTCCCAACTCCCAACCACCACCCATACTTTTACACCCAGATAAGTTCATAAACAAACATCATAAAAGTATCCATATATTCCCAATCATGACCTCAACTCCCACCCCCCCCCAAACAACAACAGAGACCCAACCATCCTTCAACCCTTAATATTCTATTAAACACCAAAGTCCAACCCAAACCCCAAGAGCAGTGTAGTGAAGAAGAGAAGAGAAGAGAAGAGAATAAATCAAGGAAGTTAAGGGGAAGAGAGGGGTTTATATACTTCTCCACTACCTACCAAAACACCCAAACCCACCTGTCAGAACTTTACGTGCCAGAAAAGGCGGTATATAAAAGCGGTGAGCTCTAGAAGCCTAGAACCGGGATCAATTAAGCATATGATATCGAATCAATCGAGTCGAGATATCAAGGGTGGTGTAATGTGGCAACGAGGGTTGGGTGGAGTTGGATATGGCGTGATTTTGTTTCTGAATCAAAGTGATGTCGGTGGTAATGGACACGGTTTATTCGTTTATCAACACAATTACTTCAAATCAGGTTTGCATTTACAGGTTCCATGTACACCGCTGCCTGAACCGATCAAACCACCAAAATAGCCTCCATACATACTACGTCTTCAAAATCGCAGCAGCAACTTCAATAGCCCTAGCCGTTTTCCCAACCCACTCGGTAGCAACATCCCACTCGCCAGCCTCCACCGCCTCTGTAACTCCCGGAAACGTCGTAGGTGCATATCCAGTATCCAATCCCGGAGCAAAGGCGACATGTTGGAAGAACTCTCGATCAGGTAACCCACCTTGACTCGTAAACCCGCGTTGGAAGTCACGCGCTTTGTGATTCACTACGGTAAGCAGGTCGGAGGAGCCAGATTCGGATAGTGCGAGAGAGCGGAGCGCGTTGAATTGGTCTACGGCTGTTGAGAAGGTCGAGATTGCGGAGGAAATGGGCGAGAGGTCTAGAGAGACTGTGGTGTTTGCTTCAGCGATTGCGGAGGTAACGGTCGTGTTTAGGTCTTCGAGGTAGGTTTGCAGCTCTGAGACGAAGCCTGCGGGATCCAAGGGAAGGGAAGCATCATTGGCGAGGTGGTAGACTAGGAGAGTGGTGTATTGAGCGATGGTTTTGTGGGTTTGGAAGCCGGGGTCGCCGTATGTGGCCATCCAGTGGTAGGAGTCGTAGTTGGAATGGTAATGGTAGATTGGGTCTCCACGGCCTTGCGATGCGCCGAGATCAACAGAACCAATACCTCGGTGTAGGAATGCGGTATAATCACTTCCGGAGC
Source organism: Rhytidhysteron rufulum CBS 306.38 (assembly GCA_000467735.1). Lineage (NCBI taxonomy): Eukaryota > Fungi > Ascomycota > Dothideomycetes > Hysteriales > Hysteriaceae > Rhytidhysteron > Rhytidhysteron rufulum. Next base: position 3,039 of record AJFL01000699.1, on the reverse strand, counting down.
CTAGGACGCCGATTTCGCCTTCTGTGAGCCCGTACCAGACGTCGTAGAGGGTTTGATTGGTCGTGTTGCGGTACGGGTAGGCAACCTTCTTCATTACATCCGTGATGATGGCGTGCAGTTCGGGAGAGGCGGCGAAATCGGGGTCAGGACCGCTTACAGCGACGTCGACGTTTACGTAGGAGACGGCGGCGCCTTTGAGCCAGGGAATGTATTCTTCAACCCATTCGGTGCTTGGAAGGGTTAGTGATCGTGAATGGAATGGATATGTTCAATTGTGATTTACCTTCCTACCAAACCATATTCTTCGCCGTCCCAGCTTGCGAGAACGATGGTGCGAGTTGGTTTCCAGCCTGTTGCTAAAAGTTGACCAAACGCTTTGGCAAGCTCAATCAATACAGCGGTACCGGAGTTGGGGTCAGCTGTGGGGCGTTAGTAATTCCCAACGAGCTATATCTTTAAAACATACCAGCTCCTCCAACAATCCATGCATCACGATGGTTTCCCAAGATGACGACCTCATCTTCGTTTGTGCCATTGATGATCCCTATAGCATCCCAGAGCCACGTGATGGTATCTCTCATTTGGTTACTAAGAGATATCGAAGCACCAGGAGCTGGTCCAGTGTTGTATGTCACACCAGGGATAGCACCAACCCAGTTTGTTCGATTCACCTCTGCACCCGAGGTGCCGTACCCATTCAAGGCTTGCAACAAGGGTTGGGCTTCAATCCAAGAAATTGGTAAAGAGGGAATTCTGGGAGTTACTGGTCCTTTATCGGCCCTAGGAGAATCTTCTTTTGATGGATATCCTGGGGTAGTTGGATCTCCTGGATATGTGCTAAGGAACTGTACACTCCCTCTCTGAACCGCGGTCGGGTTTCTTGCTGGACCGTCAGGGTATGCGGCGACTCCATGCGCTTCGGTTACGTTGCCGTCATCTGCAGGGTCTGTAAAGATGACAACACCAATCATGCCTTCATCTTGAGCGTTTTTGACTTTCAAGCCACGGAACGGACCTCCATATCTGGATAGTGCGATTTTGCCTGTAAGGTTCACACCCAAAGCTTTGACACGTTCGTAATCAACCTTTTGGCCTCTTCCTGTTGTATCGTATTAATTAGGCGCCTCAGTAATAGATTTTGGTCACTTACCAACATATACATATTCGGCCGAAGCATTACCACTCGCGGAATAACCGTGGAATGTAGGAATACGGTCGGGGTAGCTGGATCGGTTAATGGAAATTATGATTGGCTGTATGGACACTTGGCTCACCTTGTGGTATCATCAGCTGCAAGAGCCGCTTCCTCGAGAGTGGGGATGTATTGACTCCCATTCGCATAAGTAAGCTCAAGAGAATGCGAGACGGGATAATCCAAGTAAACATCTAGATAGGTTAGAAAGATGAAGTCACAGGATTGGTGATACGAACAGTACTGGTCCAGCCTGGAAGAAAGGCCGTATTCAGCGAAACGGTCGGCAGTCCATTGGGCCATTGACTTGTTTTGGCCAGCCAGATGGGCGCCATGAGTGTAGTAGTACGACCATGTGTCCAGGTCGGTGGAATTGATGGCGTCGTAGAGTAACTTTTCGTTGGCGTCTAAGACAGGAGGGAACTGAACGACATCGCGGGGTTTGATTCGTCTAGGGTGAGGGTGGTGGCGCTCCGAACGTTCACGTACACAAGCTTGGGTGCCCACGGCGGCCAATAGAAATAATAGGATGGAGGACTTCATGATTTAAACATTACACCACCCATGTACCTAGGTATACGATTGGGGGAGATACAAGTAAGATGATGGCGAGAAAGAAAAAGGTACCTACGACGGCAGGAAGGCACGTCTTAAGTAGTTGTAGAAAACAGGAGGAAACCCCAGTGAAAACGCCCCGAAAATATGCATGGTGCTTGTTATTGCGAAGCGGGATTGGAGAAAAGGTGCAGGTGGGCAGCTCGGCAGCCATGCGGTTGTGTTCAGTATCGAGGTGCCGGCAGAGGCAAGAACGATGTGATGATGCGATGGTACAGGTATGGGTGATGCAGGCAGAGGATGATGTGCGAGGTTTGCATCATCCGACATTTGATTGTTCAGCCTCACAGGGCAGTCCCTAGGTATGGCAAGAGCCATCAGTCTGCTTCCGGCAGGTGCGTAGGGAACCACGGATGGCGTCTGCGGGGAAAAGCGTGGGGAGAAGATGCATCGAGCATTCTTGGCACTTCTCATTGGATGGGGAGCTGGGGGTGATAAGAGAGGGCAGGGCAGAGAGAGGCCGAGCGAGGCCGAGCAATATGGCGGAGATATTCAGTGGCCGTGATATTGGTTCCTGGATGCCCCAGAGTTCCGCTGCCCAGGTTCCTCGCACAACCAAACTACAGAGGTAGCTATCACCAAGAGAGAAATGGCTCTCTGTAGGCAAGTCATGTACTTCGCATTTTGGGATGAGAATGGCAAGACAATGTCCTGTACTTGGCACTGCTGGTCAAGACTGGCTAGACATGTAGTCTACTTCTCACTTTCGGGCATCGGGTACGAAGGAAGGCAGATGGATGCATACGTCAGCGCATGGCACGATTGCGAGAATAAGGCATCCAATTCCTGGGCCTGACTTCACTTGACTTGACTTGTCTTGTCACTGTTGTGATTAGTCATTCATCTTCGTGTTCGTGTTCGTGTTCTGGCTGCATGGCCATGTTGATCGAGTTAGCGCGTCAGACGGACGAGAGAGAAGGAAAGAGAGCCAGAGAGAGCGAGGAGGTTGGGGGTCGGTGATGCAGCGTGGCACAGAGAATGGGGAGGGTGCACGTGTTTTTTTCTTTTTTGCCGCGGTGAGGCTTGACCCTGTGGCTTAGCGCCGCGCTAGACACCCGGCCTTCCCCTCTTCGGCAGCTCCCCTGTCCGGTGAGTGGCCTGCAGCTGCATCGGAGACAAACACGTCAGTTCGATTTTGGTGTCGCTGGTGTCGCTGGTGTCGCTGGTGTTTGCGTGCAGACTGCGACAACACCGACGTCCTCCCAACACCAACCACCAACCTCTCCCCCCCC
>AJFL01000697.1:0-11266 GCA_000467735.1 Rhytidhysteron rufulum CBS 306.38 | reverse complement strand
GGTGATTGCTCATTGGCGAGCATCACATCATGGATTCGTCCATTTTACATAACGTCTCCTTGTTATCCCCATTCCGATACCTTTCCAAGGACCGTATAGAAGGATTTGATCGATGAAAGATAGTTTCACCAGTAAATGAGGATTTAGTTCTTGTTGCCTTCTCACTTTGGCGATACGATCATTTCTGTACCTCACTGCCCATGCTGTTCCGCCCCAGAGGAAGATTGCCGTTGCAATTAATGCAAGGGTAGTTATTACAAAGACCCATATAGAATTCCCTGTGCCATTGATTTCTTGGACACTCTAGATTATCTTTTAAGCGCAATAGATGTCAATGGATGTGATTAAGTGACTGACCATGCCATAGATCGAAGAAGCCAGCGAGATAGGGATGAAAATGAAAGCAAGACTCGTCACTGTCAACGCAAAAGTTAATTTGCATGTAGGTCAAATTAGGGATGATCCTCACATAGCATGACTCTTTTACTTTCAGCGATGCTCTTTTCTGCCATCTCTATGCTTTTTTTAGTGCCTCTAATATTAATAAGGTCTCTTAACCTTGCCTCAACTGTTTCCAATTCCCTCGTATGTTGTTCGAAATTGGCCTGGAGACTCTTAGATTTGAGCTCAAGATCCGAGTTCATAAGAGGTATGTTGCGTTTCATGAAATCCGGTAGGGTCATCGAAATTGAACGGCATTGCTCAGCAAGAGTCCGCAGTTCTGGCCACAATGTATGAGCATCGACATATATTGGATTATTAGCATTATCTTGGAAATATTTTATTCTTAATCTTTCGTCTCCAGTCGATTGATCAAAATCAGGAATAGATGGCGAGGGTGTTGCACAATATAAACAAAAGAGGCCGTCAAGGCAAGCGAATGTGAGTTTGTTCATATCTACACTTTCATCTAATTCGTTAGTGGTGATGATATAGTGACGAAGCGCCCATATATTCTGATGTTCTTCGGGAGCGGGTCGAAGAGCTTGGTCGAGTTTTGGTCTTTGAGCTGTGGGTGGAGGATACATGGTAGTCAATGTTCCTATAGGAGTGTGAGACCACCGGGTCTAAAAGGGTTCAATGCCGCTATTGTGGTAAATGATTAATGCTAACGTATATTAATCAGAAACAAACACAAAGTATAAGGGTTAAGGGAAATATACTCGTCCTCGGCCGACCATTGGGAATAGCTTCTAATATGATCATGAAGAATTTGTCAAATTCAATGAACTGACTTTTATCGACCAATGCTGTCACTCCCCTACGCGAATATCGAGTAGACAAATATTGCCATAAGGTAGGTTCCATATCTAGACCTAGGCCTAGAATATTAAGGTCCCACGGCTCAGTGGGATAGATAAGGCCAAGATGAAGGAGAATAACCTGTTGCTGAATAGTCTCATCAACTTCACTTAACAGTTGCCGGAATTCCTCGGGTGACGTGATGACCTGATAAGTGCTAGAGGTAATATTTTCGTGTTCTCCTCGGTGAGAATGGTAATAGCGATACGAAAGGACTTTCTCGTTTGCCGTAAATCGAAGCAACCATAAGTCTGTGTGATTCACGAACCTATCTCCGTAGAAAGCACTACTGGTTGGTTCATATATTGCAGTTTTCGCGGTGTAATTTAGGTAGTCTTGGTATGTTCCGAACGTTCTGTTCTGCGTCTCTGGGGCATCATCCGGGCGTTCGCGCAGCTTGTTGATAGTAGTGGCCATGTTTGGTGTAATGTGCGTAGATACTTGCGAGGAAGAGGAACTCAATCTCACGGCGTGTCAATTGGGTGGGTTAGGAATGATGGATTCAAAGTGTATGGAGAAGGCTGAGATGGGAAGAGCGGGATTTATCTCTTATCTATCTCAGCTTTCCAAACTCAGCCTTGCGCCTGTGTAACACACCACATTCTGATGCTTTGTGGCAGGCTGAGATTGGTCGACCTCATTTTTCCCGAGTGTGTCAGGAAATGAAGCAGCTGTTCCTTTGGGGATTCTTTCCGGCCATGTTTCAAGCAGTTTCTCGAAGACGATAAGAATTAGTTCATGTATTATTTATTTGCACAAAGTATTTCTCTGGACAACTTGGGACACTTATGAGAATCGAAATAAGCAATGGGGTATTTGTATTATCAAGTTAATGGTATGCCTCCCCCGAAGTGTGGCACAATCTGGTGACTCGTGAAGGGGTTCCCACCTGGCTGGATATTCCTGTCGGGTGCTCCGTGCCGTCATTCAGCTGGAGATTATTTTGCTTAGAACCAGTCGAGCCACGTAGTTCGTTTTTACCAAAGGAACCCAGCAGGTCGGAATCTATATGTTGATCTCCGCGAATGTCAATAGCCCAAGTCAATCGTAGCAAACTACGTAGGGTTAGTCTCGGTCAACAGAAAAGCTGAAACTACATGGATGCGCTCAAGTAATATTGTATGACGACGAATCACATGGCACTCTCCTCGATCACCCAACCGCTTCCCTAAGGCAACCCGTTGCCTACTTCCGACGGGGAACGAGGTATCTGAACCTGCTCAGAGATGTGTACCGCTAACCTTGTTTAACACGTGGGCGCTAGAGTTGTGCTCGGAGGTGTCCCTCTGGATCGGAAGCAAAGCATCCACCTCAGGATCATTGACCTGTGATTTGTGGCTCACCTATGTCACATCTTAGAGGGGTTCTTTCGCTTTGTTGATAGTTAGGTCCGGTCACAGCCTACTCGCGATGGCGTCTGGTGTTAAACATCTTGTCAAGTCAAAGTATTGCCCAACCATCTCCCCTATCACTCCGTTGTGTTGTAGGACTGCCTCATGGTACCCCGAATGATTAGGGATATCGAGTAGAGAATGTGTAGGCTAGGGGTTCGCTTTCGATGTTCACGGTGGCCAAAGAGAGTCGCTCAGATGCGGGACGCGACACGCTCCGGCCAGAGAAATCATCTATCACGACATAGACGAGCGCAACTTGACCTTTCCATCATCATTGTGAGGTATGTCCATCAAGTTGTAATCGCGATCGAAGTTTTCATCGTGAAAATGGTGCAGGACGACGTTGTCGCATCTGGTGAACGATTGGGGGTTCACTGCGGAAGGCTTTCTGAGGGTCGCGGGCGGTGGGCAGGTGGGGCAGCAGCGCGCTGGACGACGGAGAGGCTAGCTTCAAGTGAGGTCTAGGTCGGGTAGGCAATATTGGAGAAAGCTGGGGGGGGGGAGAGCATCGCGACGACGAAATGCACAATGAGGTGCGATGGTGACGGGGAGCGATCCCATCGTGTGTCGATTGCAATACTAGCGTCCCCCTAGTTTGATACCTGTAGTGCTTGTCGCACGGCTACAAAACAAGTCTGAGCAATGGGCAGAAAGACACGAAACTGGACAAGCTCGTGGCAAGCTCGAGCCAGATTGCCCTTGTCACCGCTTTGTAGGCCCTGCTAGTGCGCGAGATCTAGTATTACATGAAATATCAACACACAATGGGATGGGAGCGATGGAGGGAGAGCGGGCTCAAGTCCAGCGAGCACCAGCTTAAATGACTGTGTAACGTAATGTATATTACCAAGCTTCACTAGTGGAGGCGCGTAACTATATTTGGTGACAGCTAGCCTTATCTCAGACCAGCTAGTCCCAAACTATCGTATATATCAATTGGTAATCCAGATATCATGTTCTCTGATTGGCTTCTCAGAGAGTGATGTCATACACACGACACGGGGTTTTTTTGACCGCAACATCATCATGGCCATCTTCTTAAACCACCAACTCAAATAAATTACACAAGAAGAATATCTATAATTACACAACAACTCAACCTCATCACGACCTCAAACTAACTCGACAAGGAAACCTATCAGCAGGATGTTGACCCCCACCCCCACCACTAACCTGATACGCCCTCTCCCCCAAGAAAGTGTTAATCCCCTGCGACGGATGTAACCTATCCCACTCCTCATACGCACTGCTGAAAGCAAACTCCCTCAAAAGCAGCACCATCATGACCTTAATCTCCGTCATCGCCAGCGTCTGACCCACGCAATTATGCGGACCGATCTCAAAGGGCCTCCATGCCCCTTTGACGGGGTAGAGAGGGTCTTCGGGACCAACGAGGAAGCGGTCCGGGATGAAAGAGTCGGGTTCTGGCCAGTATGCTGGGTTGCGGTGGAGCGCTTCGTGGACGGTCCAGACGGAGCAGCCGGCGGTCGGGTACTGTGTGCCGTCCTCGGAGGTCAGGACGATGTCTGGGGAGCCCAGACGAATACCGCCCGCGGGTGGGAAGAGACGAAGGGTTTCCTTGATAGCGGCTAAGGTAAGTGGGAGTTGGTTTAGGAGGCTGGGCGTTTCGGTGAGGAGATCTGCTGCAGCGGCATGATCAGAACCAAACACGGCATCATGCTCTGCTCGAACGCGGGCCAAGAATTCAGGGTGCTTGTAGAGAAGGTAAAGCGTATATGTCATTGCGCTTGAAGTAGTATCATGGCCAGCAACGAGGAAGAGACGGATCTGAGCGGCGGCGTGACGGCGGAAGTCCGGGTCCATGGTAGATACACTTTCGACCTTTTGATGCTCGGTGATATAATTCTTGAGGGCGAGAGCGGTAACGGACTTAGTGTTTACGTCTGCGCGTTCGGCGAAACGCTTGTCGAGTTCGGCGTTGATGACTTGGTCGAGGTATCGGCCGTAATACCATACCAGGAATGGGCGGAGCGGGTTCCATCGTTTCAGAGGGTTAGATTCGTTGCCGAAAGTTACACTTTCGATGAGGGAACGGAGAGTACGTGGGAATCGGGAGTCTTTGTGTTGGTAATCGAAACATGTGCCCCTGCCAAATGTCAGAATCTCATTGCGTAAGTGATCGATCTTGAGGAATCCACATACAAACCGATAAGAGAGATGACGTCAATAGTCAATTTGAAGGTTTCCTCCTCCAGCTGAAATATATCCCCCTTCCTCGCATGTTCCCGAAGCAACTCGCAAAAGAAATGTCCCCGCTCAATCACCTTCGGAACCTGCTCCAACATATAATTAGGACTGAACCCCGGCGCGAAAATTGATCTCCAATGTTTCCACTGCTTCTCCGGCATGGTAATGAGATTCGGTCCGCCAGCCATGGCCGCAAATGCCGAATGCACGTTACTCGGCTTCTCCGCGGAGCTCATCTGCATGATTTGGGAAGCGGCAAATGGGTTTGCGACGACCAGCATAGTTCCTGCGAATGGCCAGAAGTCTAGGTATACCATGTGGTCCTTGTCGAACTTGCGGGAGATCAGGAGGGCGGGGTAATTGAAGATGCCGTCGGGGGGAGCTTTGGAAAGGTATTTTTTGAGCACCAGCATGTGGCCGAAGAACCAGTGGAACGGTAACATTGGCTATGTTGTCGGTTAGTCGATGATATGTGAAAAGACGCATTGTGAGCTTTACCTTTCCTTGTTGTTGCAGCTTGCGAATGACCTTTCGAGCATTGTACGCTGAACCCACCACCCATGCAACGGCTAAGACGAGAACGGTAAGGGCGATCGACATTGTGATGATGGAGTAAAGGAAACGCAAAAGAATGATGGAGTTCGAAAGATTGTAATGTAAGTATTAGATGACGAACTTAAATGCAGGTTGACATGATTGACTGAAAATACCAAAGTAACGTTGAGCAAGAGAGGGCGGATTCAGAATCGCTTTTGAAGATGGCCGCACTGATATCCGCAAAGGGGATGGTGGTTTATGACAGAGATTCTGGTCTTTCGCTTAAATCACCTTTTGCCTTTTAAACGTTAGGACTAGGTGTTAGCGGAACCCTATCCTAACCCTGAATCCTGAAGGATCGGCTTCATCATGACAGGATTCCTGTGCTCAACACCACGTTGGATGGCCTGACTGGAAACGGCCTGATGTTTAGGAATTTAGTGGCGGCATTTACTGTATTAAGAGTTCGGGTTGTTGTGTGAAGTATTGCCCTTCATTAAAGCCTTTGATATGGTCTTTGGGATAGGGGTTCATGCACTACCCTGACTTAATAAGCTTCAATTACGAATCTTCACGCTAGGCCGATGATAGTTAAAGTTACCCGTTTCTCTCTAGCAAAAGTCAACCCTTGGTCTCACCAATAAGATTTTATGGACCTTTCTTCCGGTGATTCAAATATCAAGAGAATGGTTGGTTGGGATCACCCACGATATTCAAGATGGTCTAGCCACACTCCATTTGTATCGGATGATACCGAGAACCCTTTCAAATGTCTCCGAACACCAACCCCCAGTGCCGCTTTCCAATCGTCTTTGTAATGATTGATAGAATGATATCCATGATTAGACTACTATTGTAGAACTATTTTGAGAAGCCAAAAGTGGTAAGTAGGGTGGGTCTCTTGAACCTTTTATTGGTTATGGCGTGCTCACAGTCAGTCGGATACTTTTTTTAGGGTCCTCGATGCCACTAGGTCGTTAGTGCAATACTACCCATCATCTGCCGGGAAACGGGAAGCCATCAAGCATCAATGTCGGACGGTTCGGACTTCCCAGTATACCATCTGCTACGGGTAATCGAGGTCGTACCCCGTGATAGCGCCACGTTCTAGACTATCCCTACATAGGTATCGAGAAACGGGAAGACTAGGCATAACGGATTAGTAAATTTTGTTCACTACTGCATGTGGTAAATGACATGGATCATGATGATTCCTTGTAACGTTAGGATGGCATCCAAGGAACTGGATCTTGAGATGCCCGTCCTCTGCGACTTCGATAGGTTGACCAATGTGGCGATGATGAGGCATTCAGCTTAATTAAGACGAAGGTCATTGGCTTATGTGGGACGAAGAGGATCCGATCGGTATACACTTGGTGTTGAGGGATGAGGAAGAGAATATAAGACGCCACGTCTCCCGCCATGTTACCCACCATCAAACTCAGCCGTCGATTGCGGGGTTTTCACACTACCCCCGCCCCTCATCTTTCGATTGTAGCTTCTTCACCCTATCTTGCCACTCTCCCATATGCTTGATAATAGCCAATAAACCTCCAAGAATCCAGTGAACGTCTCCGCGTCTTACATTTCTCATGGCTCTGACCAATCTTCTTCTTACGCTTAGTATCCCCTTCCTCAGTGCTATAGGATATGGCTGCTATGCCGTCTATCGACACCGCGCCGCAATCAACCGGCTCCGGAAACAAGGAATTGTGAGTTGAAGATGCCATTGCCTGATGTAGCTAACAATCGCAAAGGCCATGCCCTCCGAGTGGAGCTGGATCACTGGCCATCTACTTGTGCTTCAAAAATATGTTGATCGTTTTCCCAAGGACGCGAGCGTGCACTTAGCCATGCGCGAGCTAGCCATGGAATACGCTGACACTGAAATATTCCTCATGGACCTCTGGCCCGTCTACAATCCACTCTACATGGTTTATAACCCCGAGGCAGCGGTACAAGTCTCTACCAAATACAACCTTCCAAAAGCCGATTCCTATCTTAAGTTCCTGCAACCTATAACGGGAGGACCGAACCTTCTTTCAATGAACGGTAAGGAGTGGAAAAGATGGAGATCGTTATTCAACCCGGGGTTTAGTACGTCTGCAATGGTGGAACAGATACCCCGGGTAGTAGATTCCGTTGCAGTATTTTGTGAAAAATTGCGCGAGCGTGTTGATTTGGAAATATTCAGCTTGGACGATCTTACTACACGACTGACCATGGATATAATCATCAAATTGGCACTGTATGTTATTGATTGGTTTCCTACTCGTTTGTCTTGACTTACAAGTGCCATAGAGACACCGACCTTAACTATCAACACGCTGATAATGAACTTGCGACCGCCCTCCATTACATCACAACTTGGCACTCCTTCTGGGACCCCCGCATTCTCGCGCACCCATTCAGGCCCTTTATTCAAAGGTATTACGGTCATGTCATGGACAAATACATTCGCAAGCAGCTGGAGAAACGCTTTGCCGAGATGAAATCCCAGGACGTTTCTTCTCCCCGTGCGAAATCCATCATCGCACTTGCTCTGGAAGCATTCTTAGCCGACCGAAACGAAGCAATCACTGAAAAGACCAAGCTGAATGAGGATTTCGCAAGATACGCCACAAACCAAATCCGGTTGTTCCTTTTCGCTGGAAACGATACTACATCTAGCACCATCGTTTACGTATATCATTTACTATCCCAAAACCCGGATATATTGAAACAAGTCCGTGAGGAACACAACCGCATCTTCGGAACCGATCCAACAACTGCCACGAACCTTCTACGAGAGACCCCAGCCATGCTAAATAAATGCACATACACGCTCGCAGTCATCAAAGAAACCTTACGATTATTTCCCCCAGCAGCGAGCCTACGTAAAGGAACCCCAGGAATCTCCATAACAGCTCTCAACGGCGCCTCATACCCCACAGACTTCGTAGACGTGCAAATCCTGCACACAGCTGCCCACTCAAACCCTCGCGTCTGGCCTCAAGCAGATAAATTCATTCCTGAACGATGGCTTGTTGAACCTGGTCATGAATTACATCCGAATCCTAACGCGTATCGGGCTTTTGAACAAGGACCGAGGAATTGTATTGGGCAGACTCTTGTGTATAATGAGATCAGAGCGATTTTGGTCTTGACGTTGGGGCGGTTTGAGATTAAGCCTGCGTATGAGGAGTGGGATGCTCTAAATACCGGGAAGGAGGGGTTTGTGAAGGGAATAGCCAGGAAAATGGGACTGGTTAGACATGCTGAGACTATTAAGACGGTGCGTGGCGAGAGGGCGTATCAGACGGAAAAGGCTGGTACTCATCCTGCTGATGGATATCCTTGTCGTGTTACATATGTACGCTGATGTGGATTTGGACTAAATTGTTCGAAGATATGGAAGGAATCGGGATGCATTTATTTCTTTCTTATATGCATACGGTTAGCTTACGTATATCGATACAAAATCCTCGTACTAACCGTGCGTTGTGAGCTTGCTTAAATGATCTTCGTGCTAGCTTGATTAGAAAATCATTTATTTAGGTCCGCAAGATAATCCTCAGCATGTCACCCAATGGCCTCACAAGACTATAATCGGGATAGCATTGCTTTTTTCGATTCCCCTTTTGAAACAGGGACTGCCAATGTCATGAAGCAGCCCCATCTCAGAGGACCTTGCAGTCTATGTTCAAATGAAGAGGTTCGTAGTTCCCATAGCCTACTCCTAATCGAGGAGTGCAGAATAAAGTCGGTTAGTTGACTGGTTACACCAGCTTCTGTTACATGCTAGGAATGTGGATCCTTTGAGCAAGAGCATGTTCTTGCAATGACGCGATATGCATGATTGAGAACGACAGCATTGAAGGAAGATGTTGCCGGAGGTTGGTAGGACACACAATTAACTTTCCTCTCGCAACGATACATATTACCTGTGAGTTTTATCAAATTACATATCAGCGTGTTGAAAAGGACAGCTAAGGACAACGGTTATTCTATTAGTAATGTTAGATGACCTGTGGAACTAATGACCTTGTAGGCATGCATGCATATCAATATAGCTAGTCTTGGCTACATTAAACATGTCCCATTATGTGATAGATTGCAATACACCATAAAGGACTTACCTAGTCGGTTGGTCATATATAATCAATAGATAGTGTTCAATGTATAGGCCAGAAGGAGCGGGGTAGTTGTCTTACATGCATGTATTCATGCGCTCTCGCTTTCGCCGATAAATCCACTGGCTTGTAAAGTTGTACTTCGGTTGCCTTGTTTCGAGAAAATTGTCACGCGCCGTAGGTCCACTTAGATATTATTCGCAGAGAGCGAACGTAGTTGATTTAGACGCCAACACAATATTGCATATGCAATAGCTGCAGCCGCATTCGTCGAACATACCTAGGTAGTATCAAAGGCAACTCAACCACCACCGCCAAGGCTTCAGCCTTGCCACCAGTAATGTTCCATATATTAACCCTTACCCGTAAACCTTTGACTGTCCAAGCACCTATTCAATGCTTTCAGAATTTCAACCCTGCTTTTGAGAAACGATGGCAAATCCAGGTCGGATCATTGCAGCGCTGGCTTCAGGCTCACAAGAGATGACTGTAGCCCTCGCAAACGTAAATTTCGACTTTTCGTTAATCACGGTATGTTTAATGGCCCTCATGGTTTGTGAGCCTTTGAGTGACGACCAAAGATGAAAGCACCAGAATCCTTTAATGGAGTGGGAAGCCTCTTATCACTGAAGCGGAAGGTAGCTGCAGAAACTGGCTCTAGCCACATCACAGCTCGCAAATTGGGAGCTCTTTTCGACGGAATGCTTCCGAATACACCAAGTTTGATCGAATGTTATGGAACGAGAGCTTCTAAATTGTTCAGATCTCCGAGAAACAAGACAGTTCAACGCCAGTCCAAGGCATATTTGCAGACCAGGTCGGCGTAGATGCCACCAGTATCTGGGCAGCGGCTACGTCTGGAAAATCAGCTATCGCCGTGCATTTGCTCGCCTGCATGTTAGCAAGAATTTTTCCTGGTCCCGAAGACACCTCAATATGGGCTGAGCTGATTGAGGAACGAAAGAAGGAGCTACTAACTGAGGAATATACTGGGACCATGCACCTGTCTACGATTTTGGCTGCCCAAATATCTCTTACACGGGATCAGTTAGCTGAATGGGATAACAGTGCTCGCTCCTGGCTTCGAGCTGCTGACGAAGCCAAAAGCTTCCAGCAAACTTAGTTGCTATTGATCATCAAGAATCTCAATATTCCAGTCAACCACGAGAAGGAAAATCTCTATCGAAGTGTCATATCAGCGTGGAAAGGGGCGCTGAGGATGATGGAAAACTTGTTTCGTGGTGCTCCACAGTGCATCGCCCCCCATGAGAGCAATGGCGACCTACTCCTTGCTCTATCCAGTTGGCATATATATCCAGACATGGACGTAAGTCTGACTCATAGACCATGAAATCATCATAAAAGAATGCTATTTCAATTGTACATCAACTAACGGAATCCATAGGTCCTTGGTAGCCAGAGGGTTTGCCAGAAGGATCCACTAATGCCACCGGAAGCAATTCTCACAATGGGATTAGAGAGCTCTCCCTCACAACATAATGTTGGAGTCTATTGGTCACTTCCCCTGGCGCATTACCGGTTTTATGGACCACCAAAAGTGTCAGCGCACTCAATCTGCACAGACGCGGAACGAATCCCCTTTGGACAGTTTAGTCAAGTCGCATTGGGAAGCTTCCTTTGCAAGTGGAAATATGAAGTTTATGATGTCGACGATTACGCTAATGTAAGATTGAGAAAATGGCGAGAAGCATA
>AJFL01000696.1:0-32444 GCA_000467735.1 Rhytidhysteron rufulum CBS 306.38 | reverse complement strand
TTTTTTTTAATTATATTACCTTATATAAAAATATATTAATTATTTTAGTTTTACAGAGATACCATAGGGGATGGTTGGGTTTGCTGGAGGATATTTCTCCGGAGGAGGTCACTTTCCTTTGGTGGTCTTTTTGGCTTGGCCGTGGATAATGTGGTTGCCCTTGAGGCTATATTGCCGGGTAGGAGAGAAGTATAAATTACAAAGTCGAGCGAGCCAGAGCTACTCTGGGCATTCAGAGAGGGTGGCGGTAGCACCTTCGGCATCGTTACTTCAGTCACTGCAAAGGTACATCCAGAGATTCTTGTGACCGTTTCGAGATGGTCCTTCAGCACGGGCACAGACGTGTCCCTCGATATGTTCTGGGACGGCGTGCATGGCTTCTTCGAGCAGATTATCCCATGCACAGAGAGCGGCAGTCAAGTATTTGCGGGCATATCTGGCACTGAAGCGAAACAACTAGAGTTCCGTATATACTCCTTCTTTGCTGCGAACCTGACCACACCACAGTTTGAGGAACTAATGGTTGCATATTTTGAACGGCTAGATGCACAGCAGAATCCGATCACTATCATGATGGATGGGCGTTGGCATTTCCAAAGCTAGACCTTGGCCCTTATATCGACCTTGGAACGTCTGCCACCAGTTCACGCTTATTTTCTCGCCATAGTTTTCAAGCATCATCCCTCAACCAGACTTTTGCAGCATTTAGGGATGTGCAGCAGGAAGGCCACAGTGTTATCTTCTATGCATCCAGGTATACAAAGCCGGAAGGGGTGGATAATGCGGTGAATCCTGCTTTTCGAGATTCAGTTGTATTCGCTATGGCGGGGGCTAGCCATCCAGGAAACGCCACTGTGGCCGAAATCAATTCTGTGCGGGATGACCTCACTAACGCTGTCACAACACATTGGCGTTCTATTACACCTGGGTCGGGTACATACATGAATGAGGCAGATTCGGGGGAACCTGACTGGCAGCAATCCTTTTACGGATCAAATTACGAAAGGTTACTGCGGCTGAAGCAAACTCTAGATCCTGACGGTATATTATACACTCTGACTGCTGTAGGTAGTGAAAATTGGTATATGCAGAATAATGGTGGATTGAAAGAGGTACAAGACGGTCGTTTGTGCAAGAGAGGGTAACCTTTCCCTGGGAAGGAACTCTTAAGTCTGTATCCTTCATACACTACCCTATACACCTGGGGAAATACGCGTTTATATCCTGTTATGATAGTGGAATGTTGAAGGGAACCGATTCGATTAGGTTGGTTCCTGTTAATTCAATCGGTCATAACTTCTTCGTCATGAAGTGTGTAGGATATTGGCCAAAGACCAAACCCATTGGCACGAGTTAGTCCTCGAAGGATATTCCTATTGTGAATAACATTCTATCTCATTCCCTTAAAGAAAGTATAACGTCGGCAATAGAACGTGTTATAACTGTTCCAACTGTCTTGAAGGTGTCTCAAAACCTTATGTGTTTTGAACTGAATGGGAAGGGCGAAAAGGAATTGGTGTGCGAGTCTTTGATATTGGGAGGATGTAACGAGAGATGGGTTTAGTTTTCGAGGATTTTGAAGAGGTCAAATGTGTCTGGATTCGACACTTAATTAGAAGGACTATTCAATTTGTCATTTATATTCATTGATCTCCACTGATACTCTATACTATGTCTTATTAGAGGCAGTAACTATGGCAGCAGAGTGATACATACGCCTGGTTTAGGTCTATGATGAGAGTTCGGGGAGAGATCATCTCGTGGGATGGGATATACTATGTTATGACGTGGATATATTCATTGCGGTCGTATAGCGGATTAAGCGATACTTGGACAGGTGATGTAGAGACAATATCGTGAAGAGAACCAGCAGAATACTCAAACGAAAGCAGTGTCATATAGTTTTATTTATTTTATGGCAAGTGATGATTAGAAGAGTAAGTGATAGCGTGCATTACATATTAGGGAAAGCATATCTATGGTGCGTTCCCTAAATGTGGTTTTGTAACAGATGTTTACGCTAGATGTATCTACATAGCATCGGTGATTGATGGGTATCTTATGATTGCTCGTGATATCTATTCATACCGATAGGCAAAGCTGTCCATCCGTAGTCATATGTGGTAGAGCATAAGGGAAAGACTTAGAATCCGAACTTTGACTTGACAGCTATAATTCGTCAGTCGACATCATAAACCTTTAGTTCGAGAATTAACATACCGCCCATTACCACGTTACGCTTCTGTTTCTCAACGTATTTCCCTACCTCGCTGGCCCAACTAGCACTATTGTTTTCTAACCTATCCATCGAATCGCCCATAATACCTAGTTTTTCCGTGCGTTCATTCAGCTGCCTTTGCATATATGCCCAGTAACCTTCATCTTGGCCGGTGGCTGAGTTAGAGGCAGATGAAGTGGCACGGCCTTCTGCTCGCCGTTGCATCTCATCCGCACGTGCTTGCATAATCATGCGCTTCGAAGGAGGACGGTCAGGACCACCAACTGTATTGCATTTAGTTCCCTGCTAAAGATACGTAGAATATAGCTTACTGAGGAGGTCCATATCAGAGGGAGTGATGTGCTGTGTTCCAGATATCCACTGCATATTTGAAATTGTTGGTCGCGGTGGTATGACTATATCTGGGTTCAACAGAGTATCCTTTGACTGCGTGCTGATAGGCATTAGCGATGTCACGATGAAACGGAATAATACACTTACAGATCTAAACCGGTCCCAAAAACATTAAGCAAAACCATTTCGCCTGGTCCTGACCAGCCTAAAATGTCACCAGACTCGGTGATCAACGCCTCGGAAAATTTAGTCTTATCTAAATAATCGTCCACTTTGACAGAACCGATTTCTTTGAGTGCTGGGATTGAAAAAGCTCTGGCATAGCCGTCGCCGAATAAGCCAAGTAACGCATGACCGAGATCTTCGTAACGAACGACTGCAGCTGCATCGCACAGGAACTCATCCCAGGTTTTGTGAGCTCCCTTGTTCGTTGTAGGCTTAAAGATCCTCGTTCCAGAGTGGGTCACCGCAAGTAGCACACCGTTAACCTTCACGCCCTTCCGAAGGTTTGAGACGGCAGACTGAGACGCATTTGCTGGACGGCCGGACTCGACGCGTAACGGAGCAATATGGACAACTCGATCATCTAGAGAAACAGAACCCGAAAATTGAACTGTGTATCGACCGCTCGCATCTGGAAGGAGCTTGAATGTAGCCAGATGACCTAAGTTCGTGCCTACATGCAATAGAATGCTTGAAAAATCGTCATCGTCAACTGTCATAACAGCGAATTCAATTGTAGATGGCCATTCCGGTTTTGATTCGATCTGAGAATTGCTTCTTCGAAAGCTACCTCGCTTATCTTGTTTGATGAAATCTCGCATGTGAGCTTCGTAGATGACTGCTGGACCTCGAAGATCAATGATGACGAGGCTACCACCTTCAAACCCAGCAGCAACGAATCCGACATCAGAGATATTCACCGCCGTGACCGGACCATTCTCCGAACTGAAGAGAGTGAAGGGCAGTAAACCTTCAGTCAATGCTGACTCTCTTCTATCCACGATACTGGTCAGAGCTCGGACTTCGTTGTGACTTGGTGGCGGTTCTTTTGCTGCGACCTTGGTACTTCCCCATCGAAACATTATAATTTCACCTGTTTTCAACCCAACTGCTAATTCGCCCGCTGGGCCCGAAAAGGACAGTTTCGACACTTCAACATTTTCATGTCGACCAACTGCAAGACAAACATCGACTTGAAGTAAGGCTTCGTTTTCAATCTCATCACCATGGCCCGCATCCCATAACCTTACAGTACCGTCTGCGTGGGCCGTTTGAACAATATGGCGCGATTCAAAACGCTTCAGAGGGTGACTAGCTTCAGCGCCGCCTTTAAGAATTGGAGGTCCTTGATTTCGCCTTTCTGTCATACCGAGCCACCTTGTGCGTTCAACTGGGGCGGAGTTGGTGCAAGTTACGAAGGGGTGGACGAACGTTACAGAGAGGTGGAGCTGATTCGTAGGTGGGATTGGGGTTCCGCTGGGGAAGCTTAATGTTATGATTTCGCCGGATGCTAGCAGAGCTAAAATCGCAATAGGATCCTGGGCCCCAGCAAAGTGTGGACTGGTGCGAGGAATAAGGCAGAAATCCACAACCTCGGTATTGGGAGGTGTCGGCAATATCCTTTGACGCCGCGGAGACTCGAAATGGCCTGAGAGGACTTGCCACGAAGAAGTAGCATACACAGGTGTTCGGCCAAGTTCAAAGAAAGTTAGACCTTTAGTGGGTAGAGTAGTTGGAGCTCCGCCGGCGATTAAAATACCAGTATCATCAGGGTCGACATTGGCACACCAGGCAATGCGGAATAAGGGTGCTTTAACGGCAAACGTTTCTGAAGTTCCGGGCATGTGCACGCTACCAGCGTTCGGTAGATTCACATTTGTATCTTGCAGTGTCCTCGCCATAACAATTCGTCCATCTTTTGGGTCCCAAAACACGAGACTACCATCTTCATGGCCAGTCAAAATGAACGTGCCAGTTGGATGCCACACAGCCTGGGTTAAGATTGGAGCTCTCACGATATTGATTGCGGAGGGATCTGAATCACCTCCAGGAGCGCCCTTAGGTAGTTCGTACCGGAAGAACTTCGTGGGCTTATTTTGCTTGAATGAGTATATGACAGCACCGTCGCTATAGCCGATCAAGAGAGTCCCGATATCTCGGGGATGGAAAGACAAAGATACGATTGGAGATGCTCTCGTTCTCGGGTTCTGTTCCTTCCAGAAATTCGGTATTCTAAAAGGCGCCATTGCTTCTCGGTCAAGGTCATAAGCCAAAATCTCGCCTGGATACCTAGTAAGCTTGTGTGCAGTGAGCGAAAAGGGATGGTCTGCATGGCATACCATTCTGAGTTCCTAGAAGGGCGTAGTCCAACGTTGGATCGCTATGAAGAGCTGTAATTTTGGCTGGGGGTGAATAAGAGGCCTGTAGGCTCTGCGAGACCAATGAGAAAATATTCAGGTCATTTTTGGAGTCAAGGCATAGAATCTTGTCGGCACAAAATTGCAGGACCTTGACGGAGGCAGAGCGCGGCAAAGGAAGAACGACGCTGATGCGTTTTTGACCGAACACATAGATCTGGCCATTTCCAAAGCGGGTGCTATTTGTCCCTATAGCAAGTAAAGACTGCACTGGATCGTAGGCGATTTGGGAGACCTGCGAGTTGATGCCAAAGCGGCTAATCTGCAAAAGTCAGTCAGCCGGGCTACGACGAAATGCAGGGCGCATTGTGGTGGGGTGGGGCAAACCAACATGGTCGAGGACGAACAGATCAGGTCCCAGGCCGGTGGAGAGGTCGGTCGGGATGCCTGCCTGCTTGCCTCGCAGAAGATGTGCCATGGTGGTGCTTGAAGGTTTGCATGTCTCTGCGGAGGTCGAGGAAGAAGAAGAAGAAGGAGAAGAAGACGAGGAGAAGGACGAGAGGTCCAGGTCCCAGTTCCAAGGGTGTTGTGTGTTTGGGTGGTGTACAAGTCAGCAAGCCCTGGAACGGTGGACGCGCAGCTTTGCTTGGGAGCTACTGGCTAGGTAAGCTTGTGCTTGGTACAAAGGTAGCTTGGAGCGAGCTGGAGGGGAGGGGCACCCGGACTGGGCTGCACGTGACGCGTAAGGCTCCTGACGTCTGCCCTAGCACCCTAGCTGTGCCGCTTCCCGTGTGTCGTCACCAATATGCAAGGAAGGCAGGCGGAATTCTGATTAGGTAAGATATGGAGGGGCACACATCCGCCTGGGCACCTGCATGCAGGTGGATGCCATGCCCCGTGATGCAGTGGCTGGTGCTCCAGTCAGGTACTTGCAGGCGCAACTCACAATTGCACCTCAACGTCACCTTGTCAATATGTACACTTCGAGTCTTTGACGTCCAGTCGG
Organism: Rhytidhysteron rufulum CBS 306.38; assembly: GCA_000467735.1. Classification (NCBI taxonomy): domain Eukaryota; kingdom Fungi; phylum Ascomycota; class Dothideomycetes; order Hysteriales; family Hysteriaceae; genus Rhytidhysteron; species Rhytidhysteron rufulum. The sequence goes on along the minus strand of AJFL01000696.1, from coordinate 26,506 downwards.
AAAAAACCTGAAGCTTAATTAAGCAGCCCGTCAAATGGGAGGGTACGACTACCAACTCCAGTTCATGCAACAGGCCCGCGCTCTGCATGGCACGTCTGGTATTACAAGAAATAAAACAAAGGCTCTGCAGCTGCCACCCAAAACAGACCATCTCAGGTGGGTGCCGCAGTTACCAGTAAACAAAGACGCCCGCCAAACCCAGAATCCTAATCCTACATCAGAAGTTACACACTGACAGCGCATCCTGACTAAGCCACCATGGGTGTTCCATTCACCTGTTGTTGCCCGTTATATTGCCCGTTCGGCGGTTGGGGCGTGCCGGAACCCTGTCTGCTTGCCTGAGGAGGCATTCTTCCCTGCGGCTGCATAGCAAGAGCACGCTGTCGATCTAGCATCATCTGTTGTTGTTCCGAGCTCATTGAGGTATGATATCCGCTTGGGCCAATTCCAGACGGTGTACTTCCCTGTGGCGTTCCATATTGAGAGGATTGCTGGGGCGTGGGCTGGCCAAAATAGCCCCCACCGCGCATTTGGGCACTTGTCGCCGAGTTATTGTACGAACCATGTACTGCTGGATATGAGTTTTGCTTTGGGGGTTGACTGGCCTTCAGTGGAGAGCCTGTGCGTACGTGTGGGCTTTGAGCCGAACCGTAACTGTACATGGGTGCCACCGTATGTGAGCGTTGCTGATAGCCCGTCTGGGGCTGTTGTGAATACCGTGACTGCGGTTGTGTTTGAGGTGTATGGTAATACTGCGAACTGCTCATGCCGTAATTACTTGGCTGTGAGGACCTTTGTGAATAATACTGTCCGGGATTGCTCTGACTGTATGATGGCCGTGGAGTTTGCTGGCCATATATTTGTTGCGGCTGATAACCGGTTCGTGGTGTACTGGTTCCGTAGTTACCTGACGTTTGGTATTGTTGTGTTGGCCCACTTGTTGAACGTGAATAGTGCATTGATGGCGATCGATGCACTTGTTGTGTATAGTATGATTGCGAACCTTGAGAGGACCTCGGTGTAGGAGCATGAGTGGTTGGTGCCGCGCGAGGATACTGAACCGGTGAAGGCGCATAATGAGAATGAGATGGTATCGCTCCAGCTCCTAACCGCGGCGCAGGGGTTGAACCGGTGGCGGCGCTTAAGGCGGTTGCTTTGGCAATTTTCGAAATCGAATCTTCTTCCAAGACTCCCCTGTAATCCTCGGTATCTACGAGAACAGTGCGGCTGATGTTCAATTCCGCAAGTTGATCCCCATTGAGCTTTGCTACCGCGTATGGTGGCAGACTTGATATCATTAGCGATAGCTGTGATTTTAGCATATCATAAACATCGATTTCTTCTGTGGAAGGGCTGGATGGACTACCGGCAAGTGAAGCTAAGGAAGCATTCTGGACAAGAGGTGTTCGAGGGTTGGTGGCGAGAGACGAGTTCCGGATGCGCTGATGGGAAGCTAGTGTTTCCAGGAGCTCTGATATCTCCTTCAGCACTTCGTCAGTGTTTCGTTCAAGGTCGGCACGGCGTGATGAGTGCGAAGCGAAATCATCTTCTATTGGTTCGAAGTGCTCGAGTGCATTTTGGAAGAGTTCTGCCTCTGTCAAAGAATCTGTCGGTTGCGCAGCGGATACAGTATCATCAAGCGAAGGATCAATTGCAAAAGTGTCATTGAATCGCTTCTCTCCAACCTTTTGCCACCATACCCGATTTTTTGTTTCCCCTGGTACTACAGCCGTTGCGTCGTCACGATTAGGAGCAAAGCTCGAGTAAGCTCCACGGAACAGAGCATCTTCTCTTGCTTGTCGAAGTGCTGTCAAAGTTGCTTCAGAAGGTGGCAGCTGCGCTTCCCCAGTGCTCAAGGCGCGTTGTCTATTCTTCTGTTTTGCTGTCGGGGATGATGGTTCTTTAGGTCCGTCCACACCACTGTAACCTAACCATTGAGCAGTTGACAGGGCTTGGGCGGGGTACGAGTTTGGAACTTTGCGGTTGGATTTGGGCATTGACGTCTGCTGAACCCAAGTAATTGTGTTTCCGCGAGTTGTCAATTGTTTTGCCGGCTTTGGTGGGCTAAGTTGCGGTATATTCGCTGGAGGCGCAAAGAGTTCACCGAAGGTCAAGCCGGTTTTTTTTGCATCAATATCCTCTACATGAGTAGGGAAGATTTTCGTGGTTGATATTATATTGGGCAGATAAGACTCTGCAAGAGGTAAAGTAACGTGTATTGAGGGATCTAAATGAGCGGGATCCTCGGTGGCTGTAGATGATATTGAAGAGGGCTGCTGAAGACTGGAGAAAAGCTGCTTTGGGATTGGGGCCTGGCCATAGAGCGTGAGAACTGTTTGGCCTTCTTGGCCATGATTCGACTTTGTCTTTTCTCCGCTCACTCCATCCGTAGTCATCTTGATTTCCGCCGCGTCCTTTTTTGAGCCGTTGTTTGTATTTGAAGCGGGTGCCGATAGTTGCTGGATTTCTCTGTTGATCATACTTTTAAGGATTTTTTGGAAGGCAAGGACTCCAGTGATAATACGGGTTTCATCCAGGGAGGTTTGGTTAGCTTCCTTTGACTTGATTGAAGAAAGAATCGCGGAGCAGGCAGTTTCTACATCATCTTGTAACGACTGGAACGAATCATAGAGCCCCTCGCTGAAAATATTAGCTATAGTCAGACCTTCGCCATGTGCTAACTTGGTGCGCTTTGTAGACGGTTCACCGGAAATCGATCGTGAGGAGGCTGGTAGGGGAAGCTCGAGGACCGACGGGTTGGTATCGTATCTAGAAAGATCCTAAGTTAGCATTGTCGAAAAAGATTATGGACTTGCGAGGAACTACGAACTTTTTTAGGACCGCTATGATGTCCTCTAGAATTGGCTGCAAGCTGCGCTCTGAAGTCCTAGGAGATTGGTCTGCTGAGGAGCCATTGGGACGTGGGCTCGTAGCGCCACTTATGGAACGCTTTCGCTTGATTGTAGTGTCCAAAGGCTGAGCTGAAGCTGGAGACCCGTTGAGGGTTGCCATGCTGATGGGGGCGTTCGTCTATGGATGGGTGTAATACGCGCTCTTGCTTGTCGCTCAGTGACCCTGCGCGAGGCTTCCGTAGAGCGCACTACCCCTTCGCGCAGTAAAGGCTTGTTGGGCTCGGCAATCGGCTCGCGTTGCTCTGACTCTTGACACGTTTGGATCGAGGTTGTGGTGGTATGGATGCGAAATCAAGTCTTTGGACGTGATGAATGTATGGGGGGCCGGCTTCTCGTTGGAAGTGTTGGGCCAAGAAAACGCGGTGGTGCTCGACGTCCTTTGACGGCCTTAGGCGAAGCAGGAAGCAACAGGTACTCCACGTCGACTTGTACTAGTTAGGACTCTGACCGGAAGCCTGATGCTGCACACGGGGGAAAGGTGAGGAATGTATCGTCCACGGTTGGGTATAGGTAGGTAAGGGCTGGTGGTATTGTAACTAATTGCAATGTACGCTGTGCATCCGGACCTCTAGCCGAATCGGGCCTCGCGCCCCACGTGACCACCGAATTATTTACCTAGGTAGAGATGTCTGCTCCGACATGCAATTGCTGCATGACATTCACCATCTTCGCATCCACCTTGCTCACCTTCCCGGGTTCGCTTTGCCGGAATTTCGATGAATGCCATTACACCTTCCCCTAGTTTCCCCAGGTAGCACGTGTCGTCGTGCTGTTTCCGTAAGTCTTTGCACTACCGTCTCCAACCATGCTCCCAATGCTCACCTTCTGATGAAGCACCACTGTCTGTCTTTATTGGCGGGCTGTCATTCGTCTCTATCATGGAGATGTCTTTCCGGCGTGGGCCACTGCCCCTTGACGAGGCAACCTTCGACATTTTCCTACTCTATCACTGTCAACTGCTTCGGTAGAGCATCGTCTATCGTTTTCCTTGCGCAGCGTCCGCCCAGCTCCTCACGAAGCATGGCATCGGTGCATGTGCCAGATAAGGAGTCGGGCGTATCGGCAGAGCAACCCGCACAGTGTTGTGAGGCAGTGCAAGTCACGGACGACATGTTGTCATGTTTTTCAAATTCAAAAGCATCACTAAGAAAGCGGAAAGCGAAGCGACAGAGCCCTCCGGGGAGAATATTGAAATCTATCCGCCATACCCAACCCACACTCTACTATAACCATATAGGACGGAAGTATGATCTTTCATATCAAAACCCCCGCCACAATAGTAAAAAGATGGATCCAAGGCAAGTCGAAGTTCGCTCTGCACACCCACGCGATTGGTTCCCTGATGTTCGACTGTCGACAATCCTGGACCGATTCTTGAAATTCACAGCCCAGCATCCTGATGAGCCTTCCAAATTCGTGCCTACTGATGAAGAACAAAAGCTATTAAGCTCGAACGGGTACTGTCTTGACCATATCAAGGAATGGGGATGGCTACTTACGGAACCTACATCATCACCTGCTGCTTTATTCAAACGCACAGAAAATGATCCACCTCTGTTCCTCATTCTAATATTCCTTCGACGGTCACACATTAGTGCTTCAACGCTAAAAGAAGTGATGACGGTCTCTCAGTATTTTTTGTCGAGGTCTTCTCTAGGGCGTTCGTCGCATCATGTTCTCGATTGGTCGAGTTTAAGGCTTCTAACCGTTCGGCTGCTACGCCATGCACGCAAAGAGATGCCTCAAGCAATCTCCCATGTGGTGGGCATGTTTATTACACGGGCACTGAGAATATTGGAAGAAACTCAAACAACACACTCTATGCCAGCGCCAAAACCACAAGAGCTTACTTATTTCTGCAATCGTTTCCTCTCGCTTCTGTCACTGCCAACCAATATTCATCCTATAATGTGGTCCATGGAGCAAGAAAGAGGTCAATTCCAGTTACTCAATTTCATGGCAAGCTGCAACCCTCCAATCGTTGTTACTCGAGAAGGATTCCGGGCTATTGCAAGGATTCAGCTTGCGCGAAGAAAAACCGTAAACGAGCGGGAATGGGCGCGGCTTAAGTCACCTTCATGGCCTCCTTGGAAGGAAAACAGGACAGCGATGGACGAAGATAAAGGGCCAGAGTACGGGATTTCAAGAGCATTCCAAGTCATTAGGCGCATGTACGAGGCGGGTTATAGTGGTGGCACCTGGGAAAACGTTGCAACCATCTATAGCGGCTGGGATACTGACAATAGCCCTACTATCCAAACAAGAAGGCTCATGAACGATGTCCCGTTACTCGGCTTTACGAGGAGACGGGATAGGAAATGCTTGTATTGGGCGGCAAGAGTGAGAGCAACACGAACTCGTCAAGAAGCTTGGGCTTGTTTCCTAGCCTACGAGAGCTCTAGGCTTCCCGGACATCAAGATGTATATCTTGCCATGTTTGAAAAGCTGTACTATTCTGAAGTACAACAATCGCAACTTCAAAATGCAACAGGAAATGGAGCTCATTCTCGTTTAAATGAATCTCTGCTCCCTGGCGATGTAATGGAGGTATTTCCGGAACCTACTTCCTCGCAGGACAACGTATACATATCTGAACCATTGCCATCATATGCACAACTCTATAACAGGATGAATTCCAAAGGAGTCCGGCCGACCGGGAGAAATTTGGCGTTTTTGGTTCGATCTTCTCCGAGCGCAACGTTAGCACTGAAACTCTGGGAATCGGCCGAAAACAGGTACGGAAAGGGCATAAGACATCTATTAAACATGTCAGTAGAGGATCCCTCGGTGATCTCTCGAGTCCCCCATTACATCTTCTCAGAATTCCTACGCTTTATCTGCCGTCTCAGTGACCTAGCTTTCAATGACCTAAGCGAAAATGAGAAAACTGCTTTCCCTGCCTTATCAAACAGTAGGACAGCTCACTCTCAATTCAAATCAGACCTCCAGTTTCCATTCGAATACGCATATTCGCTTGTTACGGAAACGAAACCTCTCTACCGACCGGGATGGACCATTCTTATGGAGATGTTTGTTTCGCCTTCTAACAAACCACCCTTCCAAAACGCACAGTTGAATATAGACCTTTGTGTATTTGTCCTAAAGATGTTACAGGATCTAGTTTCACGAATGCGAGACATTGGTCTCTTCGTGGACGGAGAACAATTCCAGATTCTATGCACAGCAGCTGAGCGTGCGGCGCGTAAGTGTATTGAAGAGGCAGTAAGAAGTAATACCGCCAGGAAGGTCATCGCCACGACTCCGCCGTACCTTCAATCGCTATTCAGAGATTTGACACTGTCTTCTTCCGATTCAACGCAGACAGAGCAGGCTCTTGACAGTCTTCCAATTCCCCACGTTTCTCCTGGACCGGCTGTCCTCCATGCCTATGTCCGTGCCCTTGGTGTGCTTCGCGATTACGAAGGGCTTTGCTCACTTGCCGTTTGGATGGCTTCCTCGCATGCTGCAATTACCACCAGGGCAAAGTTACAATATGGAGGCATGGCTATGCTGCAGAAGACCATCATTGCTCTTCGTGCGTTTATGGATTCAGGCGTTGGTGGTAACAGATATGGTCCAGGTGCACCAAAAGCTCTTGTCAAGATTGTTCGAGGCAAGATTCACAGTGTTCCTGAGTGGCGCGGATGGCCTTCTCGAGAAGAAGTTTTACTGTATCTGGAGAATAGTCTAGGGTCCGTCCGATATAGGGATGGTCAGGAATAGCTTGTCCAACCTGTTTATATATCACTGTACTATATGTATGGACTACTGTATTGTTTGTGGTTTATAGAATGAAGTTGAGCCATGATGTAATGCGATCATTCTAATAATCGATTATGATTTACATTCTCTCGTTGTTTAAACCCGGATAAAAGATGAGTTGACAGTGCCAGCAATAGTTTACGACCCTTCATGGTTGAGCCCAAATTACAATTCTTAGATGTGGAGAAGAGGCGCAAAGAAGCTCCTAATGTCCACAACCTCACAGCATCTTTAGCTTATTTGGGTGCCTCCCTGACATGGTTATGCCAGAAATTATACCATGAGAACCCAGGGGCGTACTCTCCGAATAACAGGCTACTCATCACCAGCGCCACACCCATTGCCATCAACTATACACCCTAGGGTAGCAAAACCAAGAAGCCCGATCTAACAAGCAATTCATTTCGAAAAGGTTTTGCTTCTCCCCGCAGTCTCTCTTTGAGACCTACCAAGTCCCTTCGGAGCATCCGTTGCCCTTGCATATGGATTGAATTCCTTTCCTTTCCCCTTCTTGTCCTTTTTACCTTTTGTTCCGGCATCCCTTGTCGTAGCATTAAGAATAGAAGGTGCGGAGGCATAGTTAAATGCTTCGACTTGCTGCTCATTTTCAACACTACCCTGTTGCGTCTTCTGCGCCTTCTTCAGTTTCCTAGCTGTCTTCTTAGCCTTCTTTTGTGCTTTACGCTGCGTTATTTCGTCTTGCGGAAGTGTTGTCTCGTCATTTTCCACGGCGTCATCTGCATCGTCTGTAGGTGATGCTGCAGTAGAACCGGGAGAAGACTCTGCGGATTCATCTAGGGCATCCACATGTTTTCGTTTGCGGGCTCCACCGAGTTGTTTAACAATGAAGACATCGTCCTCTTTCTTTGGGGCACGATCCTCCTTGGAAATGTATGCATGTTCTGCCATTGAGCCAGGGCCTGTACGTGAGGCTTCCGTAAGCGTACTGGAAGTCAATGGATCCGTAAAGACTTCTGCCGTGAGTTGTGGCAGTGGAAGCGCAAGACTGATGTTTACTGTCGAGGCAGAACGACGTTGCTCCCACACATTCTTTGGAATGGCAGGGCCCCAGAATTGTGACAGTTGGCTACGAACAGGAATGGTATCGAGTGAAGCAACCACAGGAGAAGGTTTAATGATAGGCGTCGAAGAATAAGTCGAGGCGGGAGGCGCTGGCGAATGTCGTTGGGGTCGGCTTTCCTCAATTTCTGCAAGTATCGAGTTCATATCAGGACTCTGTTCTCCTTCGACTTTCACTTTCGCTATAATAGCGACAATTTCATCAGCGCGTTGGCGAACAACTGGGGATAGAGGTTGCGCGACTCCAAATAACTCTGCCTTGTCGGCAGGAAGTGCTCGTGCTATGCTAAAAACCACATGATTAGACATCACGTAATTTGTACTTTCATCCTCTTGACGGGCAACTTGATCCCGCCATTGGTGTATCCTTCTGAATGCAGCGAACTCCATTTTTGTGAAATTGGCGGGCGTCCGGTTTAAGAGCCTGTACCAACCCATCAGGCCTTGGCCTCGCTCGAAGTCATATATAGGATGTTGATAACTTTGTAAAGCGGTTTCTCTCGATTTTTCGAGGACTCGTTGGATTTTATCGCCCCCTGGGTCTGAGAAGTTCGATGCATCGATGAGTTCGTTTCGTATATTATCAAATATGTAGAGAAGGAAATGGGTATCTGATCGGGCATAGTCAAACATTTCTAATGGTAGAGGTCTAAGCAAGTCAGAAGCACGTACTTTTCATCGCATCCGTATACATACCTTATCCGCCAATCTGCCACCTGAAACTGCTTTTGTGCCTGGAAGTTGATGAACTTTTGCAAAAGAAAAGCTAAACTGCCACTAGGATATCCCAGAGCTCGAGCAGCGTGATGCGTGTCAAACAGGCCGACAATATAAAGTCCAAGATCTCTCTGAAGCCAAATAATGTCCATATAGGCTCCATGTAGTACCTATAATTCCATCAGCGCTAATGATGATTGAACGTGCTCTCCTTCATTTACCTTAAGAATGTTGGGATCGGCAAACACCTCGTTCAAGCATTGCAATTGCTGTCGCCAAGGCTTCAAGGTATCCACTATCCAGTCTTTGTTCCTTGTACTGATCTGCATAAGAGACACGAGACCGATATATGTTCGACTATCGTGGTGTTCGAGATCAATGGCGATTTCTTTCGCTGTTTTTAACTCTGCTAGCATCGAAGCTAGAGCTTCCGGTGTGTCTACGAATGTCGCAGTAGTCTCCTTGAAGGGAAGATACGGGATAGGCTCGGCCTTGGAGTACAGAGAAAAGGGATATTTATATGACTCAATCTCGGCCTGATATGGATTCGGATACCTGATCGATTGTCAGCATGTGTTATCCTGTGGGTCAAAAAAGGAAATTGGGAACTGTACTGCTCATGCCCATATTGATCGGTATACAATTGCAAACTCGCTTCCAACGGTGTGATCGCATGGGGCTTGGAAGCTAGTAGTGGCAGGAAGCCTCCAGTCTCATTATTCTGCGGTATCTTTTCGAACAGGGCCTGGGGTTTCGGAAGGTTCTTAGGACGGAACTGGTCTGAAAGAGCTTGCCGAGGCTTCGGAATGGGCACCTGTTGATGTATTAGAAATATCCATCATGGTTGACAGACAGCAAAGATCACACCTGCTCGGCTCCCGGGCTGAGCCTCTTTATGATACCAGTGTATTCATCCAAGCTGGTATCCGCCTTTTCCAGTAAGCTGTCGACGATATCAACCAAACTTCTCCAGGAGCTGTCAATGGCATCGACGTCACTTAGTGTTGGGCGTACAATGTCCGAGCCTTTGACCGCATTCTCAAGCAGACGTTGCGCAAGGTCCAGAAGGCGCGCATTTTGTTTGTCGAGCGAGTTTGCAACGGCTGGGTCGTAGGAGCGTTGGAAAGGAAGATCTGTCGCGTTGAGCTGGGTGGAGGCGCGGGTGGTAGAGACGAGGGCGTTGGAGAGGCTATCTTTGAAAGAACTGAACTCTGACGACAAATCCATGCTTTTATCGCAGTTATATAGCCATTTGTATTGACAGCAGGGTAGGGTGGAGAGGTGAAGTCGAAGTCGCAGGTGGTGAGAAAGGACAAAGCGCGCGGCCAGAATATTTTCTTATCGATAAGGCGGCTTCTGCCTGAAGCTCCGATCCAGGGTGCTAGGGTGCCTGGTTGCCCGGTTGCCTGGCTACATTCATACCTTTGTATGTACCACGTACCTAGGTAAATTTACCTACCAACTACCCGGGCAATGTAAGCTTAGCTCCCTCACGTGCCTCACTAACCTTCATCTTCATCTTTCACTCTTCTCGTCACTCTTATATTGACTACCTCCCATCATATCAGCCTATCAAATCAAATAATAGGACCTTTCTCTCCTTCGCCTTCATGCATCTTCTATTATAATGCTGGCCTAGACAATACGACAGTCGCTTCCTCAAATAGTACAGTGACAGTATGCTCTTCGTGCGTATTGTGCGGAAATACTACTACAGATAAATGCGCACCCTTATTCAAAGAGAGTAAGCAATATCTAAGCGTAAGGAACCAATCTATCCCATATTCCCTAGGTCTTAGTAAAACGACCTCTCCTTTCTCTCTAAGTCTGATACAGCATCTACGTTTAGAAAGCACTCAAAGAACGGGGTATTGATAAGATGCTTGATAAAGCACGAGAGGATAACCGCGATGACGACGCACGGCGTATAAAGTGAACATGTATGTATATGTATATACATATACCATTTCCCATCTACCAATGCGCGGCACAGGAACTTTCTTGATACCTAAGTTACGAGCATATTTTTGTAATGGAGACCATTAATTGCGCTCTTACGGATTCTACTTCTCAGCCATGCAGCTCCATACTTCAGATAATTTCGTCTTTCCAACTACTTATACTTCTCAATCCTACAAACTTAGAATCCCCAATACTCCTTAACCAACCACCCAGCATAACTTGCAATACCCAAGATTGCAGCTTGGGTTCCATAGTATCCAACCGGCCTCCCAATACCCATCGAATTCTTCCGCGTGAGCCCAAATTCGACATGGGCAAGACGGAAGGCGAACAAAGATGCCAAAGTAGCGTGCAACCAAGCCCTGTTGGCACCATTCAACTCGGCAATAGTGGCAACAATGAATGCGAACGGCACATTCTCAATGAAGTTTACTTGTGACCGTGTAGCGACGTAAAGTTTATCTTCCGCATTATCAGCCTTCAAGCGATCACCTAGGTATCTGTGTAGTATTAGAATATGGGAGACCTTTTTGAGCGAGAAGGGGAAGAACATCAAAACTATCCATACTTTTCATTCTTAAGACGGTGATAAACAATTCGATTCTGAAGAAAAAGATAGTACGCTGCGAATGGGAAAGACCAGGCCGCAGTAACTGGTGTGAGGAGTGGAACAGGGACACCTAATCCGACTTTAACCATTATGAATGAAGTATTTCAAACTCGGTTCAATTGTAGAAATGTACACGTGAGATGGATGGTAGGGGAGTTCAATGAGGAATTGAGAGTCTTTCGAGGTCATGACGAAAGATAAAATACTATGAATTAACCTAGGTCCCTGGCTGATGACAAAACAAATTGTGGGTTTTGGTGGTTCATGTCACGTCACGTCATGGACAACACAACGGTGTTGTGGAGAATGTGGAGTTGTTCCACGAATTATACTATTTCGCATGAAAGCGCTATTGATTGAATCAAAGAAATGGTGGTTACGTTCGTAGCGTGGTGGTGTGGAGGTATCTAGTATTAGTCAGCCTCCTATTCTGTCACATTGTAAATAGATAATATGGTTACTGCTCTGAGACCAAGCCAAGGTAATATGTATGTTTGCCTCCTAGAACATTTTGCAAATATTTCATTACTTCATTAAATCTACCCCGCGGAAGACCAAACCATCTATGTAACGCCTAGCCTAAATATCCTATCCTCCAAAATGACTCTTTCATGGGGTCGGGGTTGCCATTAAACTTCCAACATTACAACCTACGCCGTAACACCTGCATGTGCAGTGCCGAATAGAAAAACACGGCTGGCAGATAAAAGATTTACCGCGCGGTAAAGTTGCTCTTGAACAGTTTGTCCATACTAAATTTCTTGATGGCCAGGCTGGCTACAAATCCAGTCGCCGCTACGATTGTCATCATAATCCACACGCTTCTGAATCCATGTACATATGCTTGAAGAATTAGCATTCTTCTCGGATCGTCGAGCTTCATTGTCTTCAAGACAGCGACAAAGGCTTCCGATTCATGGGCAATGGCAGATGGAAGACCAAGTTGCGTGAGCTTTGATATCATAGCATTTTGGAATATTGTGCCGGAGAGCTAAATCAGTGGAATCAGTTTCGAGTACAACCAGGGCAAAGGTAAAGTAAACTTACAGCAACTCCTATTGGCATTCCTAAACTTCGCATGAAACCGTACATGCTTGCGGCCATAACACTATCTTCAACCTTGGAGATCGCCTGTATACCAAAGTTCACACTAGATAAGACCATCCCGCTTCCTATACCAAAGACGGCAAGCGTGGTCGCTCGCACTGCCATGCTGGTATCTAAATCAAAAAGTAGAAGAAGACCGCAGCCAACGGTTGTGATAGCGAAGCCTATCCAAATGGCCCACCGAAATCGGCCAAGCCTCGTCGTGAGTACGCTAACAATGATACTTCCAGGAAGAAGCAGGAACAGAGCAGGGAAGAGGTCGATACCACTGCGAATTGGCGAAGCTGATTTGACCGACATGAAGTAGAATGGCATATAGTAGACGCCAGTAAAAAGCTTTATATATCAATTAGAACAATCCTTGAAGGGGAGTTCAGATGGAGACTTACAAGGAGGCCATTCGCCATGGCACAGTAGAATGCAGCGAACGATGAAAGACAGTGAAAGAGGGAAAGGGGCATAAGTGAGCGAGGGTGGGATTTCCATTGCCATACCAAGAATATGACAATGGTTGCAAGACCGATAAATATCGGAGACAGAGTTGCTGCACTTGACCAAGGATGTTGGACTCCACCCCAGGAGAGACCCATAAGGAAAACAGTCGTACCACCGATGAATAGAAAAGCACCTAGCCAGTCTGTTTGTTTTAACTTCTCTGCAACTGAAAGTTTGACCGCAGCTTTCAATTTAAAGAAGAAAATAACTAAGACAAAGCCAACGAAGCAGAATGGAAGATTGATGTAGAAGACCCATCTCCATGAAAGGTGCTCGCAAATGGCTCCACCAATCACTGGACCAATTATAGATCCTGTTCAGAGGGTGAGCTAGCTTATCTATACGAAAATAGGTCGGAGGACTTACCGAGAGCCCAGGCACCAAGCACAAGAGAAAAGTACTGTGGCCTTTGCCTTAAGGGAACAATATCACAGAAGATGACTTGACTGAGTGTAATTATACCACCGCCACCTACCCCCTGGACACTGCGACCAGATAAGAGAACAGTGAAGTCATTGGCAACCGCACATACTATCGTCCCGACAGTAAAGAAGACAAGAGACAAAAGAAGCAAATTTCGTCGTCCAAAGAGCTGAGAGACAGAGGCTACTACAGGCTGGAGAATGGCACTTGAGAGTAGGTAAGAAGTACCTGCCCAAAAGGCATCAGTGGAAGATCCATGTAGGGATTCTGCGATGGTCTTCTATGGTCAGCTTCAATTCTGTTAATGGGAGTTGTAAACTTACGGGAAGCACAGTAACAAGAACAGTGGCATCAAGCGCCACCATCAAGGCAATGGTTGCGAGACTGCACATGATGACCCATTCCGCCTTTTGAGGTGTCCATAATTCGTGCGTACCATGGTCTGCGCCTGCCTCGATGTCGACTGGCTCCCTTTGACAGGTTGACTCGGCAGAGGAGACAGTTGAGTTAGACATCAGTGAGAGATGCTTCCCATGCTTGGGGATTCCCGGTTGCATCTCCATGAGTTGCGGCGGGGTTTGGACCTTTAAGCAAGAGTTGAGATGACGTCAAGCACTCGCTCGCGCTGTTGTGATCAGGCGCCTAGGCGTGGGGAAAACTCGAGAATGGGCCAGTCAAGAAAGGATGAGACTGAATGAAGCATGGTGATCCTAGAAATGCATGAGGCTGGCCATTTGTATCTATCATCTACTCGACAATTGAAAATACTGGTCAGGGCCTACCCCAGTCTCGGGCAGTGGGCCAACCCCTGTCGGATGCAAGAATAGCATGGCGCAGAGGTCGACAAACACTGTCCCAGGGCGGTTGATGGGGACAAGCATGGGGACTCCGAGAACACTAACACGCCACGTTGAGCGTGCTGTTCGAGAGGCGCTGTACTGCTAAGCCTGAGCCGGAATATGGGCCAGCTGAGAGAAACATCACGGCGCGGCCCTAAGCAGCTCAACAAGCAGAACGTGTAGCCAAGCTAATGCAATCACCAGTATCGCGAAATAGAAGAGCGTCGAGCGCGGTTGATGGCTAGGGCGGGCCAGAAGCGCGGGGAGTTTCTGGAACGTGGAACATGGAACATGTGTTTAGATGAATGTGTAGACTGACTGTAATGGAACATGTTTATGTTGATGTCGAGGAATGGAGCGAGAATGGAGTTGCATGCAACAGGCATAGTGTTTGGACGAACAGATGGATGGTGATGACTGGATAGGTAAGCGGACGATGGAAGCGAAGCGAAGCGAAGTGGTGCTGGCAGGCCGGTCGGGCTGCGTGAATTCTAGAGCATCTGTGAAAGGAGGCTAAGGGGGGAGGGGGGAGGGGGGAGAAAGAAAGTGAGGGTGTGTCGGGAGTGCTGGACGAGTAACTAGGTAGTGGACGGGAGGGATCGAGGACCTGGACTGGGATGGTAGGGATGGCCGCCGCCCTGGTGAGAGATAGCCGAACCCGTCATTTGGGTGCAGAAATCTACGAGCCCTGCCGCCAACTACCTAGCCACCTAGCCACCTAGCCGCCTAGCTACCTAGCACGTCCACGCCCGCGGGTGTCTACCTAGGTACCTAGGTACGTACCTGGGCATTGGAAGCGCACTTCATTAGCGACGGCTAGCGCTCCTAGGGCTGACTGGCTGGAAGCGCCATCTTCAGCCTCAAAATGCTTGATCGCACCCCTGTACGCGTATCATCAACAACCTTCGACTTCTCGCACTCGCAACCTTCGGCCCGTTGTTCCCGTCTCTCCTCCCCTCTATGCCCGGAAGGGAGGATGCTGGCGCTCGCTAGCACACAGTTAGTATCTTAGTTTTGCCCGACTGCTCTTCCGCCGTCGACTCAGCGACTACACATTCATCCTCTAGCTCTACGTCAGCTACCTCCTTCTTGTGTCCTGGAGTAGATAGCTATTCCTACTCGACTAGCATACATCGCTTGCTCCGAAGTCATTGGCCATGCGCGCTGACTTTCACGCCAAGCTTAACAGTCTTTCCTCTTCGGGCAACGCCATGCTCCCTTGACAGTGCCACAGCCCCCAGCCATTCACCCCCCTCTATCCCTCGCGACAGCCTAGTCTGACGCACAAGATGTGGCAGCATCGCCCATGTCCGAGTTTTCACATGGCTTTGCAATTTCCTACCAAACAGCGGCATCGAATTCGCATTGTGCCATCCCAGTCTCAGCTGGCCTCATCCCGAACCTTGCCTGATCTGGCCCAGTTCGTCTGATTCCCTATCACCGTCCGCTGTTTTCGGCTACTTTCGCCCAATATGGTACATAAACAGTGTGGTTGTTTATGTGCCCCTCTTCTCTTCAACCCTATATTAACCAATCCAGCGTGCTACCGCCCCATGTACAATTGACTCATTCTCCAGGCCTCCCTTCGTCCTATTATCTACTGAAAACCTTTTGAAAAATCATCAGCAGATATGGCTCAATCGAAAAAACCATTCATCCCCGGGTTTAAAGCCATTTGCCCCACAGTGTGGGAGTTCACACCGGAATCTTTCTCCGACGATACGACTTCCTTCGAATCCTTGACGTCCCCGGATCTTATTCTTCTCTTCTCGTGGACAGGAGCAGTGGGAAAACACGTTGCCAAATATACAGCAACTTACCAAATGCTCTACCCCTACTCTCCAATAATAGTCGTCACCACAGCTATCAAAGACCTCTGCTTCCGATCAAGTGCCACGAAACAAACCCGCCTCCAACCAGCAATCAAGCATATCCGTGACACGTACGGAAAGCTAGATGCAGCCCTCGTTCATTGCTTCTCCGAAGGGGGCTCCAACAAAGCCGTCGAATTCGCCGAAGCATACTTCGATATGTGCAAGAAGAAGCTCCCGTGCCTTGCCATGTGCCTAGACAGTACGCCCGGAAAGCCCAGGTACAAGAATCTTTGCGCCGCTTTCCAGAAGACTCTTCCCCAGAACAAAGTGTTTCGCACTACTGGCTTAGCTATTGGAGGCGTCGTCTTAGGAGGTCTTTGGATACTATACGGCTGCATCAAGGGCTACGATAACAACGTTATCTCCAAGACTCGCTGGAGGCTTGAGGATGAACGTTACTGGGATCTACAGAGACCTAGGTGCTATATGTATTCGAAGGCGGATAAACTCATCTCGTGGGAAGATGTCCGGGAGCATCTGGTAACTGCGGCGTACAAGGGTGTTCCTGTATGGGATGTGTGCTTCAAAAAGAGTTCGCATTGTAATCATATCTCAGAGGATAAGGAAAGATACTGGAACATGATACAAGCGGTTTGGAATAGCGTTCCATTGGACCAATAAGAGTAGTTTGTTCTTGTTTAGCGTTCTTAGCGACTGTTAGCCTACCAGGCCGTTTCCTTTGTCAAAATACCCACGGGCCGAGTCTAGACTTTTCTTCTGATTTACTTCGTAAGGCCTGGAGCCGTTAGTTGATACTAGGCATTTGATTATTTTCCTGTCCTCAATATAGTCAAGTTATTGCAATACCGATAAAAATAAACCAGAATGAATCTTTTACGTCAACTTCGCACAGCTTCCTGAGATGCATTTACTCTCGCATCGCCAGACACTCATGGGATTTGGTTTCGTAATACAAGAACCGCCCTAAACATTTCCTTCAGGCTGCTCTTAAGGCTTCTTGGTATGGTTAGTTGGTAGTTGAGGACAGTCGGCGTGGGTGCGGGGAAAATACCATTTCGGTCTTTGAACCGGCGAGCTCATTCGTCCAAGTATTGTTAAACAGCAACAACAAAACCAGCTCAATCGTCATTGAGGTAACTCCTGTTAATACTCGATCAAGATATGGCTAACCTGATAGGAACCATCGTTTCCTGGATACTAGGCGACACCGTCTTTTGATGTGTTGAAAAGAGGCCAATGATAAGACGCCTGAAGTGACTCCTGGGTAAATGGTTCCCTGGGGATGAATCAAGTATTAGAATCATCTTATTTTGCCTCTTAGGACGATCGATGATGAGATCGGGGTAGCGATATTTTTACGTTACTGATGAAATAAATTATCGCCTCGATGAATTCGTGAACGGTCATCAGGCGTTCGTTGACACCTAAAGCTTTAATGGTCAGCAATGAATGTCATCGCGGAGCTCAGACAGGTATAGGAAACTCGGAACGAAAAACTACACGGGAGAACGAACATTCAGACTAGACTCATATTTCCACAATGTGGAGCCACGAAACGCTCCCAGTCGTTGCCAATACCTTCATCCACTGGGTGATCCTGTTGGAATTCTCGCTCCTTCCAGATCTTTAAGATTACATTGCGGGTTCTGCTAATGTTGCTTAACGTATCTTCCAGGCGTTCCAAGGCATGAAGAATGAACGCTTGAGCATGGAGTTCCATCATTGTGCCCTTGTTTGACCATCGTACTATATGGTCCGGCTGGATCTCGGCAGCAGCAACGAATAGAGGCCATATCAATCCGTTCAAAACGCCCACACTAAGCAGAACCGACATGTCATCAAGAATTTGTGATACTCTCTCCTTGATGAATGAGTGACCTGGGGTGGCGTCGTATAGTGCGGCGTGCAGATACAGAATTGATGCCTTTCTCTTCAATTCTGCAATCGCCTCTAATGCAACATCTTCGGTCGTGCCCACGTATTGGTGCAAATCCTCCAGCTGATTCTCAATAACTGCTGCTTCTCGTTGAAAATCCATGCTCCAAACGACGGCCGGATTGATAGTCCTTTTACGGCTAAGTTCTGTGATAGAACAGAGAAGAGCAACGAGTCTTTGTGAACAACCCAACCACTCATCACACTCGTCTGTTGCCCCCCAAAAATCATGACCAAATATGGCATCCTCACCACAAGCAGTCCGACCGATTACGTCTTGGAATGCAAAGAACCTCTCCGCAAAGGAGACGATATCGGCTGAACTAGATGTAGAAGAACATTGTAGTAAGGTTGCCCTACGAAACCGAATGAGATCCCTTGCTCCTTTTAAATGGATAACCCAGCGCTTATCGCACTGACTAACGATCTCATAAAGACAAAGCATCATCATGAGAGTGATGGTCTCAGGACTACGTGCTACGGCATCCGACGAGTGGTGCAATTTCGAGCGAAGTGATTCGAGCACTTTGTTACTTAATCGTAGGGCTTGGGCCTTGTATGCAGGGTTGCTTCTGGATCTATGGCATGCTGAAAGGGCAAGGATGGAATCCAGCACAGCTGGCGATGCGGAAAGCGAGAACGGTAACACGACTCTCGCCAGGGGAGAGTGGGCTTGTCCGGATGATACGGTTAGTGGGCAGATTTTTTGAGTGAAGTATGAGAGGAGTGATGAAGTCGTAGCATCTTGATATGCGGAGGGGGAGAGTGTTGGATGAGCCGTAAGAGTCCTGTTTCCGTTGACGGAGATAATGCTGTACTTTGAAATGTCGCCACTTGTGCTATCTGCGCTCGCGTCGGCTTCTCCATCAGTATCGAAAGACTCTTCAATGAAACTGGATGGTAGAATACAAGGGACTGGGCACCATTCAGGCGATTCGAACTGGTATTCAGAACCGTTTCTTGGGTAGTGTAGGGCTGGATGCTTGGACCACCTCCCGGTTCTACCAAATGCTAGGCCCCTGAAGAGATATTCCGATTCCCATTTGAGGGGGATCAGGGTTGAGCATTGGAGTCCCTTTGAACTACAAGGCCCACATACTGGAGTAGCCTCATCACACTTGATTTTACGCTTGCGGCACGTTTGACAGCCGGTTGTTGATCTTTTCTTGATGGGTTTACTTGATGTTCGGCGACGGGGCATCGTGACCTAAGATCAGTTAACTACACCCTGAGACACTTCCTATGTCGGTTTCAATCATATACCAGCAAGCAAACGACCTGGTATTCACCTGCACAGTAACAAGCTTATTATTAGCGTGTGGATAATAGCGGTAGCAGGGTGCGAGGTGGTCAAGCCATGGTTAAAGGGTGTCGCGGGTGCATGAGGAGTTTAGAAAAGCTCACATTTAGGTTTTGCACCATTCTTTATCGGTACTAGCTAGGATTACTAGTGTCGTACTAAGATCTCTAGTTGCGCTTGGACCTTCCAAGGCTCTAAGGTTCCTGCTCCTTGTAGTGGTAGTAGAACAACAAGGGCTACTAGCATTCGATCGTATCCATGTTCACGGGGCTAATAAGTCCTGCATTCTAAGGTTATATCTATGTGGATTAATTGTAGGTGTTCACCTCTCTTCAAAACTTATTTCTTCGTCGCTAACATAATCTTAACATGACTGCACTGTTGTTAATTGATAGCTCTATTCTCAATATGGGAGCGGCTATGTTCCAAGGTTGTAGCTTGAAGCTAAAAATCATATGAACATGGGTGAGAGCTAGAGGTTGGATTAAATTGAGGTCTAAGGACGATTTTGAATCTATAGTGCGGAAAGGTGTTTTGACTCATAAAGGCATTGCACGGCTATTCCCAGTTGCACCAGATCGTGCATTGTAGTGAAATATCCGGAGAGTATATTTACAAATCTAGTCCTGGTTTTAGGCGGTTTAGGTCGTCATATTCCTATCGTTGGTGGGAAAGCGTTAATTGCAGAACCTAGGTAGGTCTTGATTGGACCAATTTACTAAGGCGGTCTAAACCACAAGGGAGCACCAAAATTATGAGCTTTCAGGAATGGGCAAACATGATCCGAGAAATCCGAATTTACGAATTAATTCGAAGGTAGTCACTTCAGCAATTCCACCGGATATTTTGTGAGAATTAATTCGATTCATTACTGCCTCATGGCAAGTGTAGTATCAATACAGTCTTAGGATCTCGAATGAGAAAATCCCAACCCATCCGCTCGATAGAATCATGACATCGTAAAGTCGAACCGTTTAGTGCTTGTCGCCAAGTCCAAGGGCATTCTTGGTCTTGTCGAGAACAGAGCCACCGGAACTGCCGTGGTGCTCGCGGTCGTGGGAACGGCCAGCCTTGTCAGCAAGGGACTGGCCGGCAGACTTGTCATCATCGGGCTGGGCGCCACTACAGGATTGTTAATTCATCATGATTTGAGAGACAGAGATCTGAATGCATGCTTACCGAGCGAACTTGTCGCCAGTGTCAGTGAAGGACTCTTTCAACTTCTGCTGGGTGGACTTGGTGGAGTCGGGAGTGATCTCCTCCTTAGCCTCTGTGGGAACCAGTTAGTCAGGGAACCGTTCGGTGGTAGCTTGAGCTTGATCCGGGAGCGGGGGCGCTTACTGGTAGAGAAATCCTTGCGGCCGGCGTCAGACATGTTGGTTTGTTTGGTTGTTTGGTTGTGTTTGTGGGTTTGGAAGAAAGTGGTTTGAGGCTGTGACTTGAGAGTATTGTTGATTGATGATGGAAGAAAGTCACTCTCGGCGGAGGCAGAGGTCTTTTATGTCTTTGACGGTGGCAGGCGGTACGTCATCGGACACGTCTCTCGCCTTCCAGTATTGGCAGTGTCGACCTGGACCTGGAGCACACTTTCCCGAGAGTCGTTTGTCGCGAATCTGCCCCCAAGGTGGTGCTCAAACGGTCATGCGGGCTGGCGACGTAGTTGCATCGTCATAATTTAAATCATCGTCGATGGAGCGAGTTGTGATTGGCCGCAAGCGTTGGGCGGCCCGAGCGTCTCACTTTTCAAGCCACCCATTGAATCTGCGGTGACGTCGCCCACCGATAGGGCTGATGAGCGCGGGGGCGGTGCAAACTCCAGAGCTGGAAACGAGCTTCGGGTCTGGGTCCCGAGGTCGTCTCCTGTAGCAATCAAGCAATCTGCCACAGAATGAAACCTCGTCAAAGCAGGTTTCTGCAAACGGATCCGGTAAAATCCATCCATGGCTCCATGGGATTCCGATTCCACGAGTTTCATTCCAGATTGCCATATCCAGCCCAAATCTAGCATTCCGCAATGCTGATGACGCCAGATCTCTGGACATCGTCATCTTTTGAATAACCCATGCCCGTTGGTAGCTACAACAAACTTGCATTTCAATTGCTTAGTAATTACTCGTCTTATCTTTAATATGCAATACACTCTTCCAAGGGAAGGTTACTCTGCGGTTCTAGGGGTCCGTTCCTAGACTTCCCGAACCGCCGTACCAGACAATGAACAGCTCCCAATAGGAAGATACCGCATGTCACCAGATTAGTGTCCCGATCGATGAGTTTTTGCACCAAGTCTTAATCTGAACGGCTCTCTCCAGAGCCATGTGCATGGAGCGAATACCTGAGCCAGGTTATTAGGCCCGCAGCCGTATGTACGTTAAACAGTACGTATTGCGTCGAGGATTATCATCTATTGAACGCATGATCAGTGCTGGAAGTACATCCAACCTGCATCTGCATGATACCTTCGTACGCAATAAAATGTACTGCTTGTAACGTTTGTAGGTGACTGCAAATCGTCGACCACACTTGAATACCGCAATCGCCTAGTGGTATTTTGTAATTGGTGCAAGTAGGAATGTCTTGCACCGGATAACTAAATCTACCCACTGCTTGTTGCTTCCTTGGTAGAGCATTCGGAAATTGCTTTGAGGCAGCGATATTGTCAGTCTGTCTCATGACCTGCAACCCACCTTGCATCCAGCTTAATACCATCTGCAAGATTTTGACATGTAAGAAGCGACCGTTTCGTGAAACAGCACTGCACGGCTTCCTAGAGACATCAATACAAGCGCTCTTGAAACTTGTGTTTATACAGTCTCCCCTGGAGAGAGCGAAGCATGTCAGAAGGAATGGTAGTTTATGATATTGTCGTGTCGCCGTGGCATCTGCGAGGTCGAAAACCGAGTTCAGAATTGGGCTGGACTGCCCGACTTGTCTTCTAACCGTGGAGCAGTGTGCGGTCTTCAAGGTATGGCGGCGAGCCTGTGGTCATCACGATGCGAGCGAATGTTGCATGGTTTAGAATATGGCGATTGAATGAATTGGCTACCCGAAAGACAAGGACCTGCTGAGAGATATTGGTGAATAATGGAGGAGAAGAATGCAAATGGGGTCGCTCTTGTCTCTGCCCATGACCAGACCGGTACCGCTCCGCTGTCATGCATGCACACCGACGGGACAACGGCCCAACAGGTGGAATAGTCGGACGGCCAAGAGGAATAGAGCGGGCAATTGCCAACGATTGCCACGACATTCGCGCTTAAAAGGACAAGAGAAAGCCAGTGCCTCCTGACACGTTGCAAGCTTGGGAGAAAAAGGGAGCAGGCGAGTTGCGGTGTCGCAGGAGTTGCTTTGTAAAGGATTAAAGCGGGAGGCTGGAGAGCTTCCCGAGGCGGCCTGGACGGGTACACGACGATCTGGTCCACCACTCCCACGCAAGCTCCAGGGGTGCAGCCAGAACCTCCAGGGCACCCCAGAGCCGGCGGGCGGGCATGATTGGCGGGCGGCGGGCGATGACGCGCTGCGAGTGGTTGCTATGCGACCGGCTAAGTCGTGGGTGTTTGTAAACCAGCCACACACCCAGCCTCTCCCTCACCGAGCCCAACCTCTACAATTTCGCGGCTCCCATTACTACCGCCAGCTGCATTGCTGAAGGCGAAAAAGGAACAAAACCTCATCTGCTGAGCTAAACCATCTCACCTCTCTCTCGACTCTGTCGTGCACTCTCTAACCACTGTCGGCGCAGTTATTCGCGACCCAGAGCTCCCCGGCCTTCGAGCCATCGAACCTGCAAGCTCGCCCATTGCTTCCCACTCGAGCGAGCTCAAGACAATTGCGAGGCCAGCCTCGACACGCGCAACTGCGAGACAAGCACACATTCCTTGTCGAAATACACATTCTTCATCACACGCCACTGGGTTCGGAGCATCCGAACTTGCTTGCATTCCTCTCTCTCGAATCCTCCCGGCCCTTCGGGAGCCGCTGGAGAAACACCCAGACACCAGACCGTCCGACGACACAGGAATTGAATAAGACCAGACACACAAGATGGCCAATCTAAGGTTCGCCGTTAGCATGCGACGTGAGTCCTATCCAACCTCGAACTTCAAGAATGAAAAGCTAACACTTTCTGCGTAGGGCTGATACCGTTTCTGGGTTACCACCACGTTCTTATGATCCTAATTGCTATCGCTATCATTCTTCTCTGTAAGTCGACACATTGAAAACCTTCTGTCGATCGTATACTAACACGAATGTACAGCGCTCTTATTAGCAGGCTGTTCTTCAACCTCTCCCCTAATTCCAGGCATCTTCCTCATCTCCCTGTACTACCAACACTACACTCCCACCTACGATACCTCACAAGTTGACCCGGGCGTTACTGCTGCCATCGCAAACATAGTTGGTCAGGCTCAGCTCGCCGTGCGCGTTGGTTATTTTGGTATCTGCGTGAACGCCGATGGTGGCTCGTTCCTCTGCTCCAATAATGCCACGGCACTTGCTGAGCAAGTATCTGTGGATCAAGATCCGCTGAATCTCATCTGGGTGGCGAGCACGTTCAAGGATGCTATCGTCTTTCCCTACCTTTTGATCGTAGCTATTATCCTGGCTTTCTTCACTTTCATCCTCCTCGCTACATTCCCCGGCTGGCATGAAGAGAGAGACCTACGGACTGGTTCTGACGTGGACGTGAAACCCTTCCCTTCAAGGCCTGTTTCGCAAGTCGCTCTCGCCCTCATCTTCATTGCCTCGATTTTCGTCCTTGTATCCGTCCTTTGGCAACATACTGCTTCCGTGGCAGCAGCAACAGTCGCTCAGGATCTAGGAAATGGTAGTGTAAGGAGTGGTGTCGGAACCAGTGCCATGGTTTTGGGCTGGTTTGGATTCGTGTTGCTCATAATAGTAACGATTGGTTTGCTGGTCATGATCCTTAGTATCATTGTCCTCGACCGACTGACGGACGAGCACGAATGAGCGTGATGATTTGAGTTTAGCAGCATATTGAGGGAAACTGTGGATAATTGTCCCTTACAAGCGCTGCATTCTGAGTTTCACTTTCGATACATACCCCTCCCACAGTGCTTTTTGTATTCTTTGGTCCCGCCTCTAATGGCAGTCGACCTATTAGTTCTTTTTTTGCTTTTTTTGGGGGCAAATGCAGCTTGCTGCTATTCTTTCTGCTATTGGCATTTTGGGCGTTTAGAGGGGTTCTCGACATGGGGTTGGGGGTTGAACGGATGACCGACGAATTAAAGATGTATTGATGGTATGGAAGGAACACGGTAACTGATGGGTATGGATTCATGGACTTATTATGTATTTAGATGAGCAAAGTTAAAAACAATGCGATAGCCTACGGGCTAAAATCACAAGCTAATTCCATGTTTCAATGGATGTTTAATGTTAAGTAAGAGTGGGGAGTAAACAGTGACCAATATCTTTTGAGTTCATCGTTAGTTAAATAAGATATACAGTGAAGAGAAAGACATAATACAGACATTCCATCATTGTCTGGCTTTTTCAAGATCCGATTCCAGATTCAGGCACGAGGTATGATTCAGTGTTACACCCCTGAATACACAGCCGTTACAAATCTCCCACATTCGACCCTCTGTTCCATTTCCACATTCTTGCCTCCAACTTTGACCTTGGTTCTTGGGGTGATCTGTAACCGATGGACTTCCTTCCCCCCCTTTAACAACCCCGCCCGCTCCCTCTCGGCAATCTGGTCTAGGGGTTGGATATAGCCCGGTGTCACCATGTTACTCCTCTTACCAGTCCCAAGCTGATAGAACTCGTTGTTGCCAAAGAAGACAACATCCTTGCCCCAGTTAGTGTCGTTTTCGGTGGCGTTTCTCGTCCTAGATGCTGATACGTTCGTGACATTGTTCATGATGGCTGCGGCGTGTGTGGAGCCGACGGAGAGGTGAAAGAGACGGATCGGTACGATTGAATTCGTGTGCTCATCATACTCGAATAGGCCGGATAGAGATGGAATCTTGACAGGAGGTGCTTGAATATGTGTGTATCGACCTGTGCCTAACTGTCCGGTAACGCCGTAGCCACAGGCAAGCGTATCCACGGTTACCTTTCCGAGATGCCTTGGTGTAGACTCCAAACCCTGGGCTGCCTTTTTGGTAGCATCGACGGTGAAAAAGGAGCTACTACCCCCAGCGAAGACGTCTGTTACCTGGGGTACTTGAGCGGAACCGGAGTATATTGTTTGAAATGGGAGGAGGGAAGGCGTGTCGATGAACGAGGCTTCGGGATTGAATTCAAAACCCAATTGACCAAAGGTGTTATCCCCAAAGGTGAACACACGGCCTTCGTTATCTGCAGCTAAACTGTGGTAATCGCCTGCTGCAACCTTTGAGATATGAAAGCCTCGTAATGATGTGATTTCATGCGGTTGGTCATATGACCCTGGAGGCCGCGTCTGCCATGTCAAGCCGGGGATTCCTAGCTGGCCTTTAGACGGAAAGTCCTGGCTACCGGACGCGAAAGCGAAGAGGCGGCCTTGGGAAGTGAGGAGAAGGGCATGCTCGAGGCCGGAAGCTACCTTTGTTACTTTCTCATTGTATGAAAGGTTCGAGGGAGATATCGTGCGGTAAGATATGTTACTAGAAGTCCCCCAGAAAGGAATCCAAGATGGTGATGAAGGTTTTGGACCATTTTGTTGTTCAGTTTGAGCCACTGGAATAGAGAATACCGTGCCGGAAGTAGAGAGGGCGATAATGCGATCGCGAGAAAGACTCAAAGATGCTAGGTTTTGACCCCGGAGAGTTTGTATAGGTTGTGAATTGTCTTTCGAAAACGCTATCCCCCACTGTAACAGATCGCCATTTTCGTCGATGGCAGCGCCGAAATTCCGATCCAGTTTGATATCTCGCAGCAGCATGCCATCAAAGTAGGGTAGACGTCTCGGGGTTTTGATGAATGCCTCATTGGAGTCGGGCGCGACCACTTTGCCTGAATTGGATCCCCATGCGTACACGCCCGGATGTTCCCAGCTCTTCTTTACTTGTAGATGTTGAGAACTAATTATGTCTCTATTATCTTCTTTGGACGCAGCCCTCCTCCTTGGCTTCTCGAATTCTAACTCCGGTTCTAGTGGCAGCTCCTCAGCATGTACATCTCGAAAAATGCGGTCTCCGCTACACCACTGCCATGTTGTGGCAAACGCTCCTAGAGCTGTGACGGTTGCGACGGAACGAACGAAATGCTGCTGTCGGCGCTGGGCGTAGGGGTGGATGGCAACCCGGGAGCGAGTGTGCGATCTGTTTCCGAGCGTTCTATAGCCCCTCGGGACCTTTGGCGCATGAGTTAGAGCTCGTGAAAGGCATTTGGCGTTGAGCATTGTGGACCGGAGTCGTCGCCGCGGAGAAGCTGGTGGCAGGTGGTTGGAGGAGAGCGGACAAAACGGGAGAGTTGGCTTAGAAGACAGTCATTGCCAGATAGCGTCGAGGGAGGAGCGATTGGAATAGCGATAGTGTTCTGGTGAATGTCGTCGGTGAATAATGGACAATGGGGGGGGG
>AJFL01000695.1:0-14686 GCA_000467735.1 Rhytidhysteron rufulum CBS 306.38 | reverse complement strand
CCCGGATACTTTTGAAAGGCAGCTCCGTATTTAGGTAGTAATTCACTACCAGAAACGAGTAACTAATTGTAGAAATATCTACGTATAATTATCTCCAGCCTAGTTGCCAAGGTCCATCACTGAAATAATCGTGATTTATCTGTGTCATTGCTTTTCAGTGCGTTCTAGGAATAATAGGTAGCCCCTTAAAGAATCCAAGATTGATGGCAGGAGTTGATCATCGAAACATCAGTGTTAAATTAAGATAGAAAAGGAGCTACAAAGTTAATATCCAACTCACGTGTTCCACGTGATGAGTCCGACCAAACCAATCACGGCAGTGTAAGTTAGCTGACATAATGCGAGGTTTGGAGTCCCACTAAGCTAGCTTGGTGGAAACTAATCCAAATCTAGTTCCCTAGCGTCGGTTACCCGGTTTTCGCCAACGGGCTCTCGCTATTCTGTGGTACCCGAGCTCAATAACAATTGGTGTGATTGGGTGAAGCTGAACTTCTCATTGTTGCACGCCCCTCAGGTCCACTGTCATCTGAATGCCGAGTTAGCTGAAGAGGGGGGTATATAAGGAGGGGATGGGATGGTGGGAAAGTCTTCTTTATCATTTGAATTATTCATTTCCACTTCACTGCTCACTGCCGAAATTCTAAACACCTTTTGCGGCTTCAATATTCATCCAATACCAACATCCTCTCGAATTGATACCCTATATTCTGGGCAACCAAGAACACGAATTCGGAATCCCCACCTATTATACTTCGATTTCTCTTTCCGTTTTTTCATTTTGCATTTTATCATGATATCCTACCTCTTCAACATAATCGCCAACTACGCTGTTTACGGCATCATAGCCTTAGCTCTCTACGTACGACCTCTTAACTCTGTTCCCACCCTCCCTGCACTAACACCTCCCCCCAGCTCACCATCACAACAATCTACAACCTCTACCTACATCCCCTCCGAAAATACCCCGGACCAAAACTCTGGGCCACAACCCGCATAGCATGGGCCTACACCCTCCAATCCGGGCACTACCACCACCGTCTAAAAGCCCTGCACGACACCTACGGCCCCATCGTTCGAATCGCCCCAAACGAACTCTCTTACATCGACTCCGCCGCCTGGAAAGACATCTACCACACCCGTCCCGGTCACAAAGTCTTTGAGAAAAACCATACATGGGCTAAGCAAGAAGAAGGACCACAAATGACCATCGTCTCTGCGGATGAAACCGCCCATTTACGCAATCGACGTGCGTTGATGGGTGCGTTTACTGAGCATGCTGTTAGAGAACACGCGTCTACCGTGGAACATTATGTTGGCATGATGACGAATAAATTTCGGGAAGCGGCGTCGGCTTCTAAAGACGGGACCGCTATCATCGACGTGGTAGATTGGCTCAACTTTCTCGCCTTCGACATCTCCGGTGCCCTCTCCTTCGGTGATTCTTTCGACAGCGTCAAAAACGGAAAAGCGCACCCCTGGGTCGAAATCTCCTGCAACTTCGGAAAAGGTGTCGCCTTGATGGCCTCCGTAAATTTCTTCTCGCCCCTGGATAAACTCCTCCGATATGCCATCCCGTCATCCGTGTTACGAAAAATGGAATACCATAAACAATTAACCCGAGAGCGATTCCAGCAGCGATTGAAAATGCAGGATGGTGAAAAGAGACATGATTACGTGGGCAGTATCGCTCGGTATAATAAGGAGAAGGGAGGAACGGTGATCCCGGATTTGGAACTCGAGATGAATATGATGTTGGTTATTTTTGCGGGAAGCGAGACCACGAGTTCGGCGTTGGCAGGGATTTTGAATCAGCTTGTTAGGCATTCGGGGGAGCTTAGGAAGGTGGAGGAGGAGATTAGGAATACCTTCGGGAGTGAGGATGAGATTACTGAGGCTACGACGCATAATCTTACTTACCTCAATGCTGTTATCCAGGAGGGTATCAGACTCAGTCCTCCAGCACCAATAGGACTTCCACGTCTCGTTCCCGAAGGCGGAGAATTCATTTGCGGGCGATACGTCCCAGCAGGCGTAAGTTCTATTATCCCCCTCCTTTCACTCTTCAAACCAAACCACCCACTAACCCTCCCCTCCCTAGACCTTCGTAGAAGTAAACCAATACGCAACCTACCGCTCGCCAACCAACTTCACGTGCCCCAACGACTTCCTCCCCGAACGCTTCACCACAGGGATCGAAGACGATAACATGGCTGCTTACCAGCCTTTTCTCGTCGGTCGTCATAAGTGTATTGGACAGAAGCTGGCGTGGTTGGAGATGAGACTTGTGCTTGCGAGATTGCTTTATTCGTTTGATGTTGAGGCGGTGGAGAAGGATGTGAGTGATTTTGGGGAGCAGAGGACTTTTATTTTTTGGGAGAAGAAGAAGTTGGAGTTAAAGTTGAGGGTTAGAGAGTAGAGGTTTCTTTTGAGGTGGTTTGCATTTTTAAGGCGTTTGGGTTTGGGATATGTATGATTAGTGCCGCTGATAAACTAAGAGTTGTATATACGATTTATCTAACACGTCTTTACAAATTCTCGGGACTCAGAAAGGCGAGCTTCTCCTTGAGGGTTTATCAAGATCAATAATGCATTACATGCCAATAGCATCACTACCATTGCGAAGTTCCTGTCCACAGGTTCTATCCCCGTCATATCAAGAACCTAAAAAGAAGTTTAGTTCGAATACTTAAATCTACGTCATGGAGATTTCATACCAGATGATACAATGCTCTCGAAACCAAGAAAGATGATACTGCAAACGTAAAAGCCGAAAGAAAGGTAATATAAGGTTCATGTCGTAGAAAATCAAATCTTGAGCCTAGAGACCGAAGGTAAGTGCTCTTTCGCGCTGGGAGACCTTTTAAATCATCGAGAGCCGCGCAGACGAAATTCTTGATGGAATTAAAGCGTTCTATAAACGTTAGAGGGGCCATTATTCTATGATTGCTAGATTCAACCTTTTGAGAATATCAGCATAGCCAAAGGTATAGAGTAGTTGAGGGACTCATACAGGAGTGCTCTGAGGAGGCTCAATCCTGAGTGACGGCGTTTCTACCACCTCCAGCTCCGACACTATATTATTCGTGGTAACGAATCCGACGAAAGAATACGCCGGATTCTCAGGAAGCAAATCCCAGACAGCAATTGGCATAGAAACTAAAACTAGTTTCGAGAAACTACCATAAAATCCCTGCACCTTGATGCCCGTTGCAGCTGGTGGTAGAAGGCGGAGAATATCAGTGAAGATTTTAACGTTCTCAGTGTGGTTATTCTCGATTTGGTTGCTATCAATGTTGATAGATATAAGAACCTGGGCTGTATCTGATTCGGATATCTCGCTATTCGATGCTTTTCTCGAGGAAGACCCATTAAAGATGTCACTGGTCGATTTGGTCTCGGAGTCGGAATCGGATGTTAAACTAGAGGAAGTTTTGGAGAATGACATGCGAGGCATGATCTTAAGTGGTGCCAAAATAATACTCCTATGTATCATCTCACTCGTCAGGAAGCAGTGTACCGCCGTAACTCTTTGCTCTCGTTCCGTAGGAATCCTGCCATCTTCATCGTGCCAAAGATCCCCATTTTGATCCCTTTGCAGAGACGGTTTCCAAGTCTTCAATCGCCAGAGTATTCTACCATGTAATTTGACTACCGAAATAGGTGGTCCTTGGCTTGCGATTTCGAGTTCGCGGATCAGGGCGTTGGTGAATGAATGCGGACCCACTCCCGGAGCTGTCGTTTCAAACCCGCAGGCGGCTATGGCTTCCGTTACACCATGGTCTGAATCCGTTAGTGTCGGATGGGCTGCATGACAGCAGTCTAGTAGTAATAGAACATCTGCATCGGCTTCTTCTAATTGCGATTGAATTGAATTGGATGGAAGTGTTGGACTTAAGGGGTCATTTCTCCTATAATAATGTAAGCTTTCAGCTCCAGTGTGGAGTAATATCGTCAAAGGTCCAAAAGACATACGCTGCCCACATCGGAACCCTTTGCTCATTCAAACATCCATGTCCAGCATAATAAACAATCAACAAATGATCCTTATCATCATGTGTATCGAGAAACCTGCCAACCTCAAGATTAAGCTTTCTTTCCGGTTTATGTCCGGGTATCTTCCATTCAGTAACCCGGTAATTAAAGAGATTACGAAAGGTTTTTCTAAGGTCTTTGACCTCTCTATGGACTCCGAGGTCATCATCTTCCCAGCTTAATATCAGGACTTGGACGTCAGAATACCTGCTCTCGTGTCTGGTTGGCCAAGCTGCGTTCAATGCTTTTGCGAGATCGTCAGAAAATTGTTGGACACTTATGTGCTTATCAGCGTGAATTTGGTGGGTACCAGCGGGACGAATTGGTACGGTGAATGTGGATGGATGATGAGTCACGTTTCCGGGGCGCCTTGTCACATCATCTCGTACTGTAGATGACGGATTCTGGGTATAGGAAGGTGCGGAAGTATTTCGAGGGTCTTCGATCGACTTTTCGGGAAGAATTGATGCTTCGCCATCTACGAATCAGTGAGTAGTATTAGCGAACTCGCAGGTCTTGTGAGTGCAGGGGACCACTGTATGGTTCTTACCAAATCGAGAGCCGTCGTCGATGGGGGCGTCCATACTAAGTATTTTATAAAAGGAAAGAAGTGGTCAGGAGAGCCCCAGGAGACTGCGGGGATCCTTAAACAGAGGGCCTTAATAGGAAGAATTATTACCCAAACTCGAGTACCATTTCTAATTAGCTTTTACCAAGAAAACTGAACGACCTTGAAAAATGCTAGCCTGGATCGAAAGAAGATGCGAGGTTTTGGGCAGCCTGGAAGAAAATGGGGTTCTGGGGGGCTGTGCTGGCAGCTATGCATCTTTAGCGAGCCATTTTCGTCAGCCGTGCTAGGGTGTTCACCGGTGAATGCATGATTACATGTCATGTCTTTGATTGGATGAAATTGTCTCACTGCGTCGTAGAATATTTTTGAGACGCCCGACGATCGACAGTGCATTAAGACGTTGTGGTAGAAACTTACGGTGATATAAATAGTTAATACATTTTAGTCCTAAACATGACTGCCCTTTCGCGAAATCTACTAGGAAGACAACATCAGCATCTTCAAAACCCGAGTGATGAAAGCAGTTATGGTACTGATGATGAACAGTGTTGTGCTGATGGACCCGAAGACCAGGATTGGTATTCCGGATAGAGTGATGAGACCTAGACCGAACGTCAATCCTCTACTGATGAGTAGATGCTTCAAGTGCTTACCAAAGAACCCGCCTCTCCTCGTTATGGTTTGCCAAAGTTCCCCTTCCATGACGTCTTTGGCACCATTCCATCGCCACGGGCCTACCAAACGGAACTTGGTATTGAAATTGGCCCCCAAGGCCCATACAATCGTCACTTTCCAGCCTTCTTGTAGCACCTGCCAAAATGAGGGAGCAGAACCCATGTCAAGTGCAAGTTGATACGCGTACGTCTCGTGATCAACTCCGTATTGAATCCGCTTCTGAGGTGGGACTTTAAGCTGATAATGGGATTCATACTTGAGAGGTCGAGGAAGTTGGTTCAAGAGTGAAAGTACCCATAGCTGCGCCTGGAACTCAGCAAGAGGGGGAATTGCACCTAGATTTCGGTAAGAAAATGGCAAGTGCAAAGCTTTCATGAACCTACCAAAGCTTGGTCTTGCGAATCCAATGAATCCAACCGTTTCATCGCCACTCTTCCAAATCCTTCTGATATCTGCTTTCTCTGGTGTCGGGTAATCATCTCCAAGGAATGGGAATTTCTGCGTATACCCAGTCGCATAGATGACTATGTCCGGTTTCCACTTTCTCTTTCGCATTCGTTCAGATTCGGGTCTACCGGTATCTTTGAACCGTACAACGCCGTTTCCGTCGACTGACTCTGGCAATGGTGCTAGCTCAATTTTCCTACCCTCCGTATCCTTCAGTGGTACTTGAAGGATGGTAGAACGTATTCGCTCGATGAGTGAGTAACTCCGGTATGATTCGTTAATATACGGCATAGCTTGATTGGACTTGTTGAAGAAGACTAGCATCATAAGTCTTCGATCCCCTCGATTTCAAGAGAGAAAGAAACTTACTAGTAGCGGAACGATACTTCTCGTCAGGGATACCTCCAACCCACTGGTCTAAACCATGCTTTGTCCCCGATGTCAACCAAAGGGTCGACTTAATGAACCCATCATAGTACCTCCAGAGGAGTGGTGAGTTCTCTAGCCACGGATGAACATACGCCGTATCGAATAAGCTTGCCGTACTGACATCCGTAGGAACGAGCAGTGGCCTTGAATTGACTGACTTGGAATCATTGAGGCCAGGGAACATCACCGGATCAGGTACTCTCTATGAAGGATTTAGCGACTACTCAGTGACTAAGTTTCCATTTTTCCTTACCTTTGGAGCATTAAGCCACCCATCACGATGGCAAAGCACCACTTCCTTCGTCCTCGCCGTCACAGCCAGATGCGCGATATCCATCCCAGTTTCCCCACTACCCACCACCATAACATTCTTCTCCACACCCAACTGTCTCCGCTCCTTAAACTCCGAAGAATGCATCGCCATCTCCACATTCCCAATCCCAGGTATCGACGGTATATTAGGCGTGACATGTAGCCCGGAACACACTGCCACAGCATCGCACTCCCAAGTCCCAGATTCCCCCTCCAGTGTCGAATACGTAATTTTATGGCCCCTTCCAACCCTCTCAACTTTCTTTACAGCCGTGCCTAGCTGTATATATTGCCATAACCCAAAATAAGTCGCATACTCTTCTAAATACCTTACATAGCGCTCTGTACTCAAGAAATCCGGCTCCGAATCCGAAAGTCTGTAATCCGAGAACGTAGTCAACTGGCGCGAAGAAACCAGCTCCGCGTCCTCATACGTACGATACCGGAAGGTCCCACCGATGGCGGACTCAGATTCGAAAAGAAGGGCCTGAATGGGTTTTGTGGAAAGATGGTGGTGGGCGTAGAGGAGGTATTTCAAGGTTACGAGGCCTGAGGGCCCACCACCTATTATGGCGACTTTCATGATTAATGGTTTGGTTGGTGGGAATGGGTGTAAATGAGGGAAGGGAGTGAAGGATCAGGATTTTGTGGGGTACCTATCCAGCTTGTATCGAACTTACCTATCTATATTTCCTTAATTCCAAACGTGCCATGTACCCCGTACCCCGTATGTGACACCGTCCACATGATCGATCGCCGCGGCTGAAGATTCCGGACTTTGTACGCCAGGTTCGCACGCCGGGTTCAGGTGAGATCTTTACCTCGGGAAGAAGGTCCGATGCGGATTCGTGATCTATTTGCTTTTTCAATTCTTTTCTTTTCTCTTATCCTTGTCCGAACATGTCCGATCAATCATAGCTTCAGGATATCATTTAATGCGTGCTGAGTAAACATTAGCTGAGCTAGAGTGGAGCGCCTCTCCAATAATGAAGAAGCGCGCATCAGCCTTTCCTCATATTGAAACGGCGAGTAAGCATTAGATGTGATCTGATCGATACCGAGAAGCCACACACGATAATGTTTTCTTAGTAAGCATCCCGGCGTTAGGGTTTGAGTTTTGGTTTAAGTGCTGACCGGGCGGCGGCTGAAGCTGTGGTGCTGCATAGATTAGCTGTGCAGATGAGATATGAATAGGTGCGGTTGATAGAATTTGCGGCCCAAGTGATGGATATGGTTATCGTATCCTGAGACTGAACGGAGTTCGTTTTTTTACCTTTTCGTCAGGGGTTAAATGGGTAAATATGTTTCTAAATATGTGTGTGATGTTGAATTGGGCGAAAATACAAGGCTGAGATGTCTGGTTCTTACTGAATTTGGTATAACGTGAAGGACGCTGAAGTCCAAGCTACTATATAGTTTGGGGGCGGGGAGAAAGTCCGGAACTTCGTGAGGGGGTGAATGTCTCGAGTCGGCTCTGATTGGTTACGGACTCAAGTCCGTTAGATATGATCGTTCGCATAGCTCGCGTGCGAAAGTTGAAGTGCATTAAGTATATTAGCCGATATGATATCGATGTAATCAAGGTAATTCAAGAGAGAGTCGTCGGAGTTCCCGAGGTTTGCAACTTGATAACATGTCACGTGAGCCCGCCTTTTTGGACCTTACATGTGGGGATCAGGCTTAGCAACTTATCTTGACCGGTCCGAGCGCTAGTATGAAAGATTTAGATCTAATATGAATCGGGAATAAGTAAGATATAGTACAGGGTAATGAATATGGAGATGCGCGTTTAAGGTTGTCTGAAGGCTTGGCGTTGTCTTAAACTTTGTCTTGACTTCGTCGCTTTTCAACCTTTTCACCATACTTCTTTTCTTCTGGCCCTTCGTCCCGTATTTCATCATATCCCATTTCATTCTTCAATACTTTCCGACTCGTTAATTTGCATTATTATTGAGAAAGGATGGATATCAAACGCCGACCAATGATTCTTTCCGCCTTCGTCTTCTCATTTCATACCAGCTTCCGCCGCCGTCGTTCAGTGAAGTCCCGTGAGACTGGTACGATATCTTGATGTCATTTCAAATACAAACACCGGTTATGATAGTCTGATACCCTTTCAATTACCCTTTAGGTAATCATAGATTCCACGAGCGACCACCCCTTTTGTTTCGGGTATCTCACAGGCGCCGGCTCGTACTCAGCATTATACAATGAGTGCTTACAATTTGGACTTTGCCGCATCGTTATTCCACCCTGGTAAATCTCCAAGGTCCTTAGCTGGTGCCGCACGTCGAGATTTGAGGGCATCACCGCCTGGACGCCATCTCCACGCATGAGCCAGGTCCTCCGCCAAATTACCTTCAATCAACTGAACGACATGTTTGCCGATATTCGGAAGAAGCTTGAAGGTGTGTCTATGGATGTTAGCTAGGAGCTTCCATCGGAATCGTAATGACTTACCCGCTATCTCCCGTCGCTAGGATGAAGTTCTTCCACTTCGGGTGCTCGCAGATCAGCAATGCTGCATCCGCAGTGTCAGTACACCAGCATAATGATTGGTTGAAAAGCTTCTTGTTCTTGAAGCGTGGGAGAAACTTCGAGACCGCACGGCTGATGCTGGCATCGGATACATCTGGAATCGTGTCCGTTGGGTGCTTTGCATGCGATCGGGGTACGGAGATGCGTTTGGGAGAGGCGGCACCATACGGCTGGTGTTGCTTGAATCGGGTGAAGCCTGGGAATTCATCGCACACTTTGATGATTCCATGTCTACCCGAGTTTTAGTTTAAGGATATGGTGAGTAAGGCATCGGTAGATCACTCACTCATTCGGCTCGAAGAAGAAGCCGTAGTCCCCATTATACACTACAGGTGCATCCTTGAACTCCACCGCTTCTTGGGGTGTTAGTTGCAGATATGCGAATACCCAAGCCTAGTATCGTTATTAGCATCATTGTAATCCGAAATATTGGAATTCTCACCTTTGAACAGCATTGGTCCTCCAAGTCCACCAAAGCTGGACTCCAAGCCCCGGCAGCCAAAACTACCTTGTCACCATAGTACTTCGTTCCGTCTACAGTCTCTACACCGATGCAGGTCGTTCCATCTTCTGCGAAAAGAGGCTTTTTGAAGGAACCAGCGCCGCCAAATCCGAACTTTACTTCGCGGTCTCGTAGGAGCCCTCCAATTGCATTGATCGCCTTGGCGGCGGCCAACCAACCTCCATCCTTGTTGAACACAGCTTTCCATCCCTAAAGACACTCAAATTTTAGCATAGTTTGTTTCCAGGAGCCAGACTAAAACGAACCTTGATTTGATCACGCTCCAGCAGCGGCATCTTCTTCAAAATCTCATCTTCGTTATCTAACCACTCAACGGAGTCCTCCAAGCCAACGTTGGCATCAAGAAGGTCCTGATATGATTTTCGGAGGGATATGAGACCCTGTTCCGTGTTTTCGCAATCAAGCTGATCTGCGTTAGTGTCATATGTTTGAGTATGAGAAGGGTATGAACTACTCTGCCCGTTTGGTGGAAGAAAGGCTTGAATAGCTCATCATTCTTCCACATATCCCTCGACTCCAAGCTAAGCTGAACATCGACCTTGTTCCGGAACCGAATTCCCATGATCTTATTCAGATCATTGCCGGCAGATTGTGCAGAAGGGATAGGGTACGTATCAAGGACCGTAATATTCGAAGGTGTATACCCCGATCGGATAAGATGTAAAGCTGTGGACGAGCCCATCGTGCCGCCACCACCAACGACGATGACTTTCGTGTTTGCGCGAGAAGCAGCCATGTTGTTACGATTAGTTTCGAATTTCTCCTTCGAGCTCAATGCCAATGCGGATTGTGAAGATCTTTGAAAGGCAAAAACATAGCAAGACCCTACGCTTTTAAGATACGACGTCGCGACGGGTCATGACTACGGCCAAACAATGGATGGCACGATGTTCGACTCACGGAGCCATGCGTTTGGTGTGT
Source organism: Rhytidhysteron rufulum CBS 306.38 (assembly GCA_000467735.1). NCBI lineage: Eukaryota > Fungi > Ascomycota > Dothideomycetes > Hysteriales > Hysteriaceae > Rhytidhysteron > Rhytidhysteron rufulum. The sequence goes on along the minus strand of AJFL01000695.1, from coordinate 4,238 downwards.
TCAGTGGGGACGAAGGCCCGGGATGACTAACTAACACCTCCGGCCGGCCATCGGGGCCATCGGGATGTTTGTCGGTTACGCGATGGGGATTCCCAGTATGGGATGTGAACTTGCTGCTGCTACGAAATGGATAACGCCAAGTTCGATAAACTTCCCAACTATCCCGAGGTATCAGGAGACCGGTGTGCAAATTGCGGCGAGGAAAACGTCTAGATATTCTTCTCACTGGACATCGAGGGAGGAATGAATGTCCGAAGCAGCTCCGAGGAGTTGTGGGGAAGATGGGGAAGGGAATGCGCTAGACGAAAAGCGATAAGATAAGCTACGACATGAAGGTCCACGCGGTAGCCCTGGAGATAACTCTGACACTGAACGGTGAAGGTCCACGCGGCAGCGCTTAACAAGCCATCAACGAGCACACCGAAGGTCCAGGCGATGGCGCTAGGGAACCGTTACTAAACGAAGACGAAGACGAAGGTCCAAGCGGTACGTATCCTATCTTAGCTCCGGGAGATAATCCATCCCACGCACTACTTCGCAGTGCAGGGAAGGGTGGCTCTTCAAAGGTGATCAACTTAACGCAGAGTGAGAACAGTTCTACCAGGCGATGATAACGGAGTAGACCTAGTCTATGACCTACCATGAAGTTTATTGTTCTTGCAGATGCTGATTGTACGATAGGGGTTTTGCTATTAGCCAGATTCCGCATCACGGAAGCCTCCCGAAGTCGTCGAGCTAAACTCCCCGGAGCTGTTAGTTTTGCCCTGGCTGGTTAAGCGGATAAGATATAGAATTACGTGATAGTTACAATAGTTTTCGCCACCATCGCCGGCACAATTGATACGGCTCCCGCGATTAGTGGAAATATTCGGAAACCTCAATCACGACCTCTATCCCAACTTCTTATCGATATTTGTAAAGTTAGGAATCGATTGCGAAACACTCTGATATCACACCTATTGGTACTCATACTGGTAGTATTAAAACCATTGAGATAGGGAAATCTCGCCAGTCCTGGACCGCTGGAGGCTTTCTGCGTAGACGCCCTGCTGCTATCTTAACCAAAGCCAGTTAACATCAAATGTTAGACTCGCATCCTCCAAACTCCAAACCCGAGGCTCTGCGCTTTTGGTCCCTTGGACCTCGTGGCAGCCAAGCCCCAGGTAAACGCAAATGCGACCACGAATAATTTTTCTCGTATAAGGTGATCCACGAGCAATACAGTCTTTTCCCAGGGTAGCGGTACGCGTGCCTCCATTTCTTGCATGATCCGCTTCGGCTAGCCCATGGGGGAGGGGCATTGGGGCCCCAAGTTCGCCTTACCCCAGTTTTGGAGAGGTAGAGAGCTACATACGCCACAGCCATTTTAGCGGAGCCAATACCCACAGATAAGCCAAGCAAGCCCGCTAAAGGAGGCAAGATTTCCAAGGTTTATTACATGATATTAGACAACACTAGGACATATCTTCTGGGGTGCATATATCGTATAAATGCTCCTTGTCGCCCATCATGATACATCCCCAGCTCTCAGCTTTCTTAGCTCCCAGCCCCTTGCTCCCCGCCTGGTCTTTCCCTTCGTCTACAGTATCAATCCGATAAATACCCACCTTCATCATGTCGAAGTTTGATACTGCTCCTCCCAATACCCATGCCGGTGGAGATGACAATGCTCTTCGAACGAAGGGCTCATTGCCTATGAATGAGCAACCGCCGGTTTATGAAACCGATGAGAGGGTCAATATGGATGCGTATAGGGAGAATGTCCCGCTTTGGAAGCGGTTTCACCAGCACAGTTTAACTCAAATGATGTTGCTGAGTGTACAGGCGTTCTGTGGACCGGCCATGGCGGATGCAATTGCAGGTGAGTGATAATCAAATACCTTGTAGATTCTAACACTGGAAGCTAATATTTGTCAGGCCTCGGTGGTGGTGGTCTCGCTACTCCTCAGACTTCCAACATTGCGTACGTTCCAATGTCTGATACTACGGTGTTTACGACGCAAGCTAATTCATTCTCTCAGTACCGCAATCAACTATGCTATGCTTGCTACGGTTTGCTGTCTCGGCGGTCCAATTGTCAATAAGATCGGAACAAAATGGGCATTGGTTATCGGTGCTGCATCCTTCCCTATCCGTGGCTCGTCATACTACTGCAATAGCAAATTTGGCACTCAATGGGTAAGCCATTCTTGCGCATGCCCCAACGTGGAAATGACACATCACTAACAAGTCCTTGCAGTATCTTATCTTCGGTGGGTTCTTCACTGGCATCGGTAGCGGATGTTGGTACGTTGCGGAGTCCGGTTCCATCATGTCACTCGCTCCATCTGGTTCTCGTGGAAAATACCTGGCTTTGTGGATCGTCGCTCGAAATCTAGGACAATTGGTTGGAGGTGCTATCAAGTGAGTTTCTACTACACCTATGGGAGGCTCGGCAGCAATACTAACGATTTCCAAGTTTGTCAAAGAACCATGTCAAGGGTGTTACGGGAGGAGTCACTCCAGACACTTACATTGCATTCTTAATCATCGAGGCTATGGCGTAAGTCCACATAATATATGATTACATAACCTGGATCAAAATACTAACCCACTCAGCCTCCCCTTCGCCTTCCTCATCTCCCCCCTCGAGAACGTCGTCCGATCCGATGGAACCCGCATTCTCGTATCAGAGAAACTCGGAACCAAACAAGAATTCAAGATGATCAAGAAAACCATGACATCCAGTCTGATTCTGCTTTCCGCCTTCTGGGCACTCTGGTCATTCTTCTACAGCGGTACTTGGTCCACCTACCTCGGAACGTATTTCTCCGTTCGATCACGTGCCCTATCTTCTCTCATCTCGCCATTCTTTTGCATGTAAGTAATAGCATTTACTGTATTCCTCCCACCGAACACCAACTGACATCTCCCCCAGTATCGGATGTTTCGGTCTCGGATTCATCCTCGACCTCAAAGGTGTAAGCCAACGCCGCCGAGCCCAGCTCGGTCTCTTCACCGTCGTGATCCTAAACCTAGGCGTCTACATCTGGTCAATCGTCATGCAGGTCCGATTTAACGCACATAACCCCGGGAAAATCGATTGGGATGACAGTATTTATGCTACATCATTCCTACCCTACTTCTTCGTCCAAACCACCGGTCCCCTCTCTCAATCATACATGTACTGGCTGCTATCATCATTCGCGACGGATGCGCAAGCGAACGTTCGTAATGGTGCCGCGTTTAGGTGTTTAGAGGCTATTGGACAGGCGATTTCTTATGGGATGAATACGCAGATTAAGACGAGTCCGCTTATTGGATTGTAAGTTTTTCACTTCCACTGCCAGGGAACGACATATCTGAACCATTCCGCTAACTTCCGTTCTCTTTCCAGCTGCGTAACCTTCGGACTCATGGCCGCAGCCGTAGCTCCCATGCTCGCGCTCGTAAACAAGACACCAGATCAAATCCCCGCAGATGTGATTATGGGAGAGCAGACGGCTCAGGAAGCGAAACTTGAGGGTGTTGAATCGAATAAGATGCCTGAGAAGGTGTAATATAGTTTACTACATATCAACCTCCTCGAGATTTATCTTTAGCAGATTCCTTTCTTTTTTGCCTGAGCGTTTGTTTCATAATGGGTGGTTTGAAATGATATTTATAATACCTGCGGGATATGAAGTGGCATATGAATGTTGGATGATGAGTTTGAGCTCTACACTACATAGAGCAACATGAAGGATACATCATCTCTAACAAGATATAGAAATCCATCATTAATCGCATAAGTCTTTAATAGAACCTTCATTCTCTCGACGAGGAGAGTTAATATCACCCTCTAACTCTCCCTCCCACTCCACTCTTACCATACCCAACCAAAAAGCCCTTCCTCCGCCCTCCCCCCAATCAACCCACCTCAGTCATCTTCGGAGTTTATCAACACTCCAAACCTAACTCCAATACATACATACATATGGGATTCACAAATCACACTAGATTATTTCCTCCTCCTCATTATCCTCCTCTTTTCATAACCATCCCAGCCCCCAAACTTCTCCTCCTCCTATAACCATCCACCCACAGAAACAATACGTACAATCATACCAAGGATCTTCTAGATCTTCCAAGCCAGGTACTAGATAGAGCATATGTACATATATGCAATGGCGATCACGAAACCCAAGCCAACGGTAACCACTAGCTAAATACCGAGGTGCCTTTCAAACGTATTCAGGCCCCTTCCATAATACCTTTAA